>CALSCE010010855.1:13396856-13424864 GCA_943593645.1 Bovichtus variegatus | reverse complement strand
CTTCATAACTCTTTCTCCTGCCCTCTCAGGGGTCTGCTAATAGCCATGGTGGTCAGTATGCTGTTCCTGTTGCTGCTGAGATTCACTGCTCCAGTGATGGTGTGGGTGCTCATCATAGGAGTCCTGGGCGTTGGGGCATATGGTAAACACTCCCCAGGAGCAGTTTTTAAGGCAAAGTAGAACTTTTAGTGTTTGCCACAACCGATATAGATTTGCAAAGAAATATTAATATTTGTACTATTGCTTCCGTTCCTTTCGGCTTAGAAATGAATTTGAACATGTGGAACCAAAAGGCTCAAAAGTTATAGTGTTATGTACACCAAACACAAACAGTTTATTTGTTATGACGAGATGGTGCAGTAGCAGTAGCCTCTGAGTTGTTTGGTTGTTGTGTTTCTCTTGCAGGTATATGGCACTGCTACTGGGAATATGAGAACTACAAGGACGCCTCTGCCTCCATCTCTGACATTGGTTTCACAACCAACTTCAACGTTTACCTGCAAGTCCAAGAGACCTGGCTGGCGTTCTGTGAGTCTGTTTAACATCACAAAACCTTTCTCAGTGTGGGTCTTACCTTTTTAGTTTTCCTATTGGCTTAGTGAGTATTTTTGAAGGGACAGGTGTGTGCACGCCACAAATAGGTCAGCTGCTGGAAACAAAGATCAGTACAATGAAAAAGAAAAGGATCTCTGTACTGTATACCAAAAATGAAGCTCCTTTGCTTAAATAAACTGTATTGCCAATGGCGAAATAACCAATGACATCATGAAGGCCAAATCACACCCACATCTAAAAATAAATGCAATAAAACCATTGTTGGTATACACAGGAGTCACATGTCATGTTTATAACACTAATTGATTCACAACATTGTAAAATGCTTCTGATAAAAGATAAGATTTAATTGTTATTGCTCGCTGCAACTGTAATTGTATTACATGTCGGACATTTGTCTTCGCCGTTCACATTTTTAAGTTATGCTTAAGTAGCAGTTTTTCCTTCTTGTCACACTTTTGTCTCCTCCCTCTCAGTGATAATCATATCTGTGGCAGAGGCGATCATTCTCCTGACCATCATCTTCCTGCGGACCAGAATCCTCATAGCCATCGCCCTCATCCAGGAGTCCAGCAAGTGAGTCCTGATGCCATCCGTTAAAACACTGTTTTTACATTTTTCTGTGAAGAGTGCATATGGCCGTGGATAAACCTCATAGTGTGTGTGTTCATATTCTACAGGGCAATCAGTCACATGATGTCCACTCTGCTGTACCCTCTGGTCACCTTTGTTCTCCTGCTGGTGTGTGTCACTTACTGGGGCGCCACTGCTTTGTATCTTTTATTTTTATGTATGCATGTGCGTATGTGTTTCTATGCATGTTGTTAATAACACAGTGTGCGTTATGCAGTTTTAGACTATAGTTTCAATGTTTCTGAGATACACTACTATACAGTCCAGAGTGTCTGTTCTTCTCTTAAACTGATCAATGCAGATATTTGGCCACTTCAGGAGGCCCAATCTACAAAGTGGTGGCTCTGAACTCCACCATGAACGACTGTAAGAGTATCAATGCCACTGTGGACTGTGATCCTCAGGTGAGTGGACAGGGACAACTAAAAACTCCATGTGCTTAGCATTGAGATCCACAAATGCCTTTTCGATTCACAAATAAAAATCTATCTCCATATAAAACAGTGTGGATAAAAGATGTGACCTGTAGTGAAAACTTCTCACAAGTTTCTCTTTCGTTGAATTAGCCAGTAGAATGAATCTGGCTGTCAGCTGTCAAATAAGAATAACTTACACACACACACACTCTCCACCACCGCCCCTTTTCACTTCCTTTTTTCTCCATCATCCACTCGTTAATTTTTCCCTCATTTTAGAACTTCACCTCGTCAGATTACCCAGGCTGCCCCTCAGCCAGCTGCATCTTCATCAAATACAACGAAGAGGGTCTCTTCCAGAGGAACCTTTTCAACCTGCAGATCTACAACGTGGTGGCTTTTCTCTGGTGTGTCAACTTCGTCATCGCCTTGGGGCAGTGTACGCTGGCTGGGGCCTTTGCCTCCTACTACTGGGCCTTCACCAAACCAAATGACATCCCCATGTTTCCCCTGTCTGCTAGCTTTATACGCTCACTCAGGTAGGTTAATGAGCTGTGGTCACATTGGTTAAATTCCTGTAACAATACATGTGTCAATCCCTGTCAAATGAGCCCAAAATACTGAATGCCTGCAGTCCTAAAGGCTGCCATTTCTGGATTTCTGTCGTCCAGTAATTGTAGTGACATGATTACATTATGTTTCGTTATGCAGAAAGGGAACTTTTTTTAACCTAAAAGTTAAGAGTACATCACAGGAAATACTGGCTGACTGCAGTTCCCTCTCTGGCTTCGAGAGGGCCACATTAAACCATTAAACCTACATAACTGTTAGGGGAAGCAGACCTCAGCCAGCTATCATTTTGTACGTGTCAGGTACCACGTGGGCTCCTTGGCATTCGGTGCTTTGATCCTGACCCTGGTGCAGATAGCAAGGATGATTCTGGAGTACATTGACCACAAAACAAGAGGTAAGTCTGACATACCCTCGTCTCACAATCACAGTATGTGTTACCTAAAGGATACTGAACATTTCTTATTTGCTTGGTTTATTTGTGTAACTTGTGCTTCAGTGTAGCTAAGTCTTAATTTTTAAAATGGATAAAAGTGCACTTTATTTAGTTTAACCTTTGGCCTTAAAAGTATAATGTATGAATCCCTGGAAATATTTCAGTGATTTATGGCTGTTGCATTTGAAGCCACATGTTGTTACTGTCCAAAACACTCTCTGAGAATTAGGTGATTTTGAGTTTACGGTGTCTATGCTGTCTGATAAATGTTGGGCTACTTATACATGTTTCGGCTTTTTGTCCCTAGCTGCACAAAATCCATGTGCACGTTTCATATTGTGCTGCATGAAGTGCTGCCTCTGGTGTCTGGAGAAGTTCATAAAGTTCCTTAACAGGAACGCTTACATTATGGTGAGCACAAAAACTAATTGTACAGTTGTTGGTCCCTCCTATCTTAACTGTTACTATTATAATTGTGGTAATAATTAACATGTGTGTAGCTCTCATCTGAAATCATACAATTACTATGAAAAGGGAAAGAAACATGCTTTGCTTTAAATTTAAAGCAACTTTTTTCTATCGATTAAAAACCTACTGAGCATAACAAACATATTTCCATAAAATATATTGTATTAGATAATATGTATTGTATAGACAATTTTATTTCCCTAAAACAAGTAGATTTCTTTTCTCCACAGATTGCCATTTATGGGAAAAACTTCTGCGTCTCAGCCAAAAATGCTTTCATGCTGCTCATGAGAAATGTAGTAAGGTATGTGCTGAAGTCAGGATCTCTATTCTAAAGGAGCTTTAGTCTGTGTTTTTTAATGTTTGCTGGCTACATGTTGTCTGACCTGTGCATAACATGAATATATATTAGCTTGTGATTGAGCGACTAAGTGTTGTGTCCCCTCAGGGTCGTGGTGCTAGATAAAGTCACAGACCTGCTGTTGTTCTTTGGGAAGCTCCTGGTGGTCGGAGGAGTGGGTAAGGACGACGACATGTATTATGTCTGGGTTACTACTTTATAATTAAACTCATGTTTCATGTTTTTAATGTGAATCTGCTGCAGTAAGAAATGTTCGGTTTGCATTAGCAGTAACTTAATACAACATTTTGTCCGGGAATGTCGCCACAGACAAGCAGTTTGTGATACTGCAAATATATAAATATTGCAATATACTTTCATCACTGGGCCATAGTATCACTCACCATCATGTTCTATGTTATAGGTTTGATTGATAGAATTCTGAAGGCTGATACCAATATTTTGGGTATAACGTTCAGATTTACGATATATCATCAGAATCTTACCTAAATCAAAATAAGATAAATAAATGAATAAAGATGTGTGTCTTAATACAGTGAAGTCCAATAAGCATTCACACGAATGCATCAGGAAAGAGGAGACACTGACATCATAATCTTTTTCCAGGCGTATTGTCCTTCTTCTTCTTCTCTGGACGAATATTGCTACCAGGCAACACCTTCCGCTCCGAAACCCTCAACTACTACTGGATGCCAATTATTGTAAGTTACAAATGGTTCTTCTGTGTTTGTGAGAAGTCAGAGTTAGTTCTAAATCTCATCTTTGCCTTGTTTCTTTGTTTCCAAATCTGTTTTTTGTAGACGGTGGTGTTTGGTAGCTACCTCATAGCTCATGGATTCTTCAGTGTGTACAACATGTGTGTCGATACACTCTTCCTCTGCTTCTGTGAGTAGATGTTTACGGTTTAACACCATTCACCTTATTGACATAAACTCTACCAACATGATGAATCTATGGAAGTCCTGAGAGGCGAGAGAGAACAAAACATTTTGGTGATCCACTTTCTAAGTCTGATCTAAATAGCCTGTGTTTATTCCTTCTCCTTACTTCTTTTCTCCACCTGTTCTTAAGTCACAATGGATCACCACAAATGTTTTTTTCTCACTTGCCTCTCTGGGCTTCTGTGGATTCCTCATGTTGGTAGAATCTTTATTTTTGTGTGGAAAGATTTTTGGACTATGCAAATATCCTCAAATAATTTTAAGTTATCAACATTTTAACATGTCAATTTCAAGCTAAGAAGCTAAAAATGTAACTTGGATAATATTTGATTGAATAATACACACAAAAACAAGCACACGTCTGTTTAATCACTTCACTTGGCTCTCACTCTCACAGTGGAGGACTTGGAACGTAACGATGGATCTATGCAGAAGCCGTACTTTATGTCCAAAAACCTCATGAAGATCCTCAACAAATCCAACAAAGCACCAAAAAAGGTTAAAGGGAAAGACTGAAGATCATTTTACGTCCTGAGTTCATGAAACCACACAAACACTGACAGATTTTCAGCCCATCTTTATTTCCATCTTTTTTTTCACCCTTTAAAATAGTTTTCTAAATAAGTTTACCAAAACTAATTTACTGATTTTGCACTTTAATATTCTTATATTTTATTGTGTATGTGTATATTTAGTATTAATGACTGACTGAGCATGTGAATGCAGGTAATGTGACATTTTAAGTTGAAAGGTATCTTAGATAACATATTTCTTTGTTTGTAATTATGAGCCAAAAGAAAAATTCCCAAAATATTTCCTGAATGATTTTAAACAATATTTGTTTGTTTGTACAACTCAACATTAACGCTGCACACTGATCAGTTAATCCAGTTTAATGGCTTTTAATGCAAGTAAGATTACGTTTGTCTCTATTTTTACTCTGAAGATGAGATATTATCGGATGGAACAAAACAAATTGCTACAACAATTGCAACAAAAAAGAGAGACATTTTTAGACATTTTGTTAAGAAAAAAAAAAAAAAAAAAAAAAAGTTAAAAACATATAACATTTATGACTACAATGTTAGATTATATTCAAAATAATAAAGTTGTAAATGTAACAGTACAGCACGGTTTCTCTTCCTTACATAGAGCCTCCAGTACATGTAAAACACACGTTGGTTGATATGATCATTTTCTAATCTTTAGTTTTCTTGTGTACAAGATTACCCAACATTTTTTTTGTAAATACTGAAAAAATAAAAATAAGAATTCTGAAATGACTTAATTTTATTAAATGAACAGATGATACACGGGCCCAAGATAATGACGACACCAAAACAAGTCCATGTTTTAATTAAGTTTTAATCTCTTACATCATTTGGTTTTGCACAATGTCTCCAGTTTTAGTCTGTCAAATCGTGACTTCCATCACTTGTTTTATTGTCACATAAGCCTTATAATACAAAGTGTCGCTTGAACAGACGAGTATGAAAGAAATGACGGTAATCCTGTCCCTCCCGCAGAGGACCTTGAGTTCATCTCTATCTAGTTCAGCTGAATTGCAGCAATATCACACACCAAAATGTGTTTACATGTGATGGGAAATACTAATGCATGTGTAAAAATGACCTATGAAGCCTTTTGTGGCTCCAGAGAAAGCTGCGTGAATTATGATCAACTGCCTCATCGGTTGGGGCTGAAGACAATACATTTTAAACTGAAACAAATCTGCATGAGTGTAGTTAGCAAGAAGTGAGAGAAGCACTTTTTGCTTGTTAAATTGTCAAATATTAAGATAATATTAAGATGAATGCATGTTACTTTATTTGTACGTTGCTCAACTGCTGATCATTAACGTGGCCTGTGTCAGTTACAAGAGAGCAAAGATCCTCACATGTCAAATCACATTAGCAGGGAAGGACAAACTTTTTTGCACTCATAACATTTATTTAACTTAATGGTAGGAGGTTGGCAAAAGAGTTATTAATTTGGGCTGCAAGCATTTTCTTGACTAAAAGAAGGAATTCATGAAAAACCAGGAACTCGCTTTACAAAAGCATCTTGAGGCCTACTCGCTCAAATCGTTCTCCATCGCCCTCTGTGGCTGGTCATCCACTCAGAAAACATGTAAAAACAGCCTTTACAATATTCATATATACAAATATATAATGTTTACACACTTACTCAGACACACTGACACATACAGTCAGGGAAAAAAAAAAAAGAAAACTACGGACAGAAAGTTAATTCCTGTAAATTCTCACCTCCACGACTAGTTGAAAGGATTCTCCTCAGTTGTTACACTGCATTTGCCGTCATGACGCATTGTGTAGAATATCATCGAGCTACTTTTAGTCAAAACTCTTAAAAATCTGCGCTGTAATTAACAAACTGCATGTCAGATTGCTTTTTACTCTCTCAAGTTGCTCATGTTGATGCGAAAATCTCCCAAACTGGCCCTTTAACCGTACACCCATCTATTGTACAGCTTGGTGAGGAAGGACACAACAAGTGGTTAAACAGCAGCACACGCGCCAATCTTTAGGACAGCTCGGCCTACAAATGACTTCACAGTGCAATGGCAGGTTTTGTTAAGACAAATTTATATTAAAAAAATGCATCCATCTGTGCTATTTCCATCCGTTTAAGCATAAGTAGCAAATTCTAGGAGTTCTTGTTCAATTCACGAGGAAACTGTAAACAGGAACATAATTCAATTACATTTTTCACCCCCGACATCGTACGTGACTCGTCCGCTACTCTTTGGCCATTTAGAGTAAGAAAAAGTTGCTATTACAACCACTACGTTATCTCATACCCCTCCCCCTCTTCCCTAAATTTAACTCCACTTAAAAACTTTCCACAATGTGCCTCCCTCTCTCTTAACCTTCAAGAGGAATGTGAAAAACAGAAACACAATTAGTCACTACCCCGACTTATCCTCCACCTCTTTTCTGCACCAAAAAAAAAAAAAAAAAGAAAAAAAGAAAAGCCTTTACGTAGCTCACCCTGATCTCTTAATACTGTCTCTGAACCCCAACAAGTATTGTTCTGTGTGCATTTATGTACAGGTGCATGTAAAGAGGGAGGGCCAACATGATTCTGGATTTAGGATTTACTTTTCAGTGTTTGTTGCATAAACAAAAAAAAACAAAAAACAAAGCAGGTGGGTGGGGATGAGAATCCTAAAGTGAACCTGCCTTTGCCAGGAGGAGACAACCAAATATAGTACACAATATATCCTGTGATTCTTGTTTTGGGACCAAACACAATACTTCACTCTCTCCTAAGTTAGTACCTGCTAGGAAATGTAAAATAAGTGCGTCTGTGGCTTGTGTTTAGTGTGTGAGGTTGTTTTTTTTTTTTTTCGCTCCTCCCTCCCGCTCATTGATCCGCCCCGTCCAGTCCCCCTTACACGCTCAGCAACCAGAAGAAGAAGAAGATGGCCACGAACAGGAAGAGGGAGTCTTGCCAGTTGTTATTGCCGTTGTTGTGGCTAGGGTTGCCTTGGTGATCACCTGCATACTGGTCTGATGGGGGAGATGGAAGAGTTATTACACCAGCGTCTCAGGGGAAAGTGTGTGAATCTGTACTCTAATTATGTCGTTTAGAGGAGCTTTTCACCCACCGAAAAGCTAATATTTATTTTAAAATCGTTTGTTTCCATCCACTACTGTTATGCAATTACAGGAGTTGGTTAATCAAGATAAACAGGAGGCGAGCCACCATAGTACATTTACCTTTTTAGTTTTTAACGGTTTTACTCAGAACTGTGTCTCCTCAGTTTGAATGATTACAAAACCAGCAGGCAAAATGGATCACCTTAACTGGTCATCAGCTATTTTTAGACCCTTCTGATTGATATTGCTTAGAAGGAAAAATGTTGGCTCATGTAACCACAACCAGTGAGAAAACTACGTTTGTGTCCGTGTTTACCTGCTCTATGAAAGGGGTCGTTGGCATTGAAGACTGTGGTGAAGAAGCCGAAGGGGAAAGCGCCGATGCCGAAAGACATGTGAAAGCCAGTGTCTCCGAAACCCTGAAACATCTGACAGAAAAACAGGGATAAAGTTTAAAATAAGATAAACATGATTATAATAATGAGCTTAAATCTGTTGACGTGAACCGACTCACCCCGCCTCGACTCTCCGGCTCCGTTCTCTGTCCCTGAGGCCGAGGGGGAGTTTTCAACCTGAACGACAGAAACATCAAATCATAAAGCAACCATGGGGCCATCACACAAAATCCACACGCACGCACACTCTGTGTACCTGGGGTCCTCTTGGCTGGAGCTCCCTCTGCCATACAGCGGGATGACTTTCTCTCTGCTGATGCCCGCTTTACAAACAGGACACTGCTGCCTGCTGGGCCGCGTCTCCAGCCACTGAGAGGAGCGACAGAGGAAGAAAGATGTCAAATGTTTACAATACTGATCAGATCCCTCTTTCTTGCTGTCTAAATACTGGAGTCAGTGCCAAATAACATCTAACGTTTTCTATGAAAAGCCAGTGCTGCAACAGTGCAAGACTAAAGATTTTAAAAAGGGATAGTTCGGATTGTTTGAAGTGGGGCTACATTAGATGGACGGAGGGCAGCAGTGAAACATATATACCCGTCCACAGCAGTACATGGTTTTGTTTCTGTGCCGGTACTCCTGCCTGTTGCTCCGCCATCTACTTACTATGGATGCAAGTACCTCATATAACCCCACTTCAAAACATCCAAACTATCCCTTTAATCTAGTGAATGTTACCCAAAGCACATCAAGGATCTCAGGACCCAGCAGCACAGCCACAACAAAAACTTTGAGATTAACAGAAAGTAAATTCACACAAATGGTTGCAATATATATATTTTTTTTATACCTGTACTTGAATTTACAGTGTGCAGTGTTTGTGCTGCAATGTACAGCGCTACATGGTTAAGTAAGTGAGCGGCAGAGAGAAAACTGCAGTAAACTGAGGCATTAAGTGCATTAGCACGTTTAAGCTGCACTAAGTCAGCGGACGGGTCTAGTTTTCACGCTGGAGGTTACGTCACACCCCTTGTGCTGATTACATTTAGGTTAAGTGTGCGGAGGGCAAAGGCCCCACTCGGCAGCAGCTCGCTCACACGGGCGTTTTCACTTATTGTGTTGGATTAGAGATCTCCCGTCAGGACCGTGTGGGACAAAACAAGATCTGCCACAAACACTCAAGACTTACGTTTTCACATAAACTACCGTAACTGGTCAGAAAACAAATCACAAAAACACACTTTTGAATTAATCAGTTTTATGGGCGGCAGTGGAAGTGAATGCGGTAGAGTTAGTTGCATTATCAGTTAATCAAATAATTTTTTTATTAATAATTTATTCTATTTTAAAAAGTAAAGCTTCAGGAAATGGTAAAATGCCCAACAATTTCCCAGATGAAACATTTCTTTAAAATACTCACTTGATGAAGACAGGGCCAGCTGTAGAGACAGAGAGAAACAAAAAGATTAATTTGCATTCTCACAATATTGCCTCTCTTCAAATGTCAGGAGCCAATTTACTATATAAAATCATATATTTCATGTAGGGCTGCAACTAAGGATTATTTTCATTATCAATTCATCTGCCGATTATTTTCTAGATTAATCGTACGGTCTATAATATAATAGTGAAAAGTGTCTATCCCAGCGTCTTTAAATGTCTTCTTTAGTCAGTCCAAAGATATTCAGTCGAATATAATATAAAACAGAGAAAAATCAGGAAATTTCCATATTTGAGAGGCTGAAAAGAGCTTTTTCTGACATTTTTGAAGGAAAAATGACTTAAATGAATAATCAATTATCAAAATAGTTAACAATAATTTTTCTGTTGATCGACTAGTTGTTGCAGCTCTAGTATCATATCTCTAACGGAATACATTTAAAGTCTGTTTTAAGTAACTCTTGCTGCTTTTATCCCTGCGTTACCTGTACTGAAGCCCAGCTGGCCAGAACAACCTGTTCCTGACGAGGTGGCTCATTAAACTTGTCCCTACTCCCCATCCTTAGTATTAATTACCTCCAGCTGTGGTCAGCCGGGGCGGTGTGGCTGCGGGCCAGGCTGAGCTGCTGCTGCTGCATTGTGGGAGAGCAGGAAGCGCCACATCGAACACTCTGGTGGTGTGGTGAATATCTTAACCTCTTACACCTTTATAACTCTGTACTGCCCTCAATATCAAACTGTACAAAGAAATGTTGAGTTTATTTATTAGTCCTGATTACTGTCTGGAATTGTGTTTTTAAAAAAATAGTGAAAACTATGAACTATGACTACTGCAGTAGTTTACTACACCAATTCATTCACAAAGGGGATTTTTTTTATACACCTTTCATCAGTTCAAAAGTACTCACAACAAAGGCTAGAGTATTTGTTTTTCCAGTTTTTATTTGCTTAGGATAACGATGGATAAACTACAGTGCAGGATATGACATAAAGGTGGAGTGAAAGGGACCGGTGACTTTTACCCTCGACAGAATTCATGTAGTGTCTTGTGCTTTTCAATTTTACCAAACTAACCTGAAAGTATAAAAGCTCTAAAACGTATTCATGAATCAGTCTATAGTGCATTATAAATGACATTTAGGAATAAATGAGTTTAGTTTTGCCCTAAGACCTCAGAGTTCAGCAACTACAGGAAGAGTTTCCACAACGTTCATGTCATGAAGGTATGTTTTTAAATGAGAAGATAAGCGGCCAGTGTGTTTAACAGAAGAGTATGTAGCTGGAAAATATCATTTATCTGTATAAATGCATACTTTCTGACATAACCATGTTCTTAATCTCTCTAAATGCTTGTCAGATATTCCTTGCGAGCTAAACTTCAACAGCAAAGTAACTCTGCTCATGCAGAGGAACAGGAAGGACTTGTTATCAACACTTTCATAACCATAAAACATTGAAAACCTCGTCGCCTCAGGTGGGACCTGACCTTACACCTAAACATGAACAAACAAGCCATTAAGCCAAACACGACCTCATGCCAATCGGCAAGCTTTTCCACACATATCAAGCCTGAATCACCAGCTATCAGATCGCTGCTGAGAATGGCATTCCTGTAGCTATAAATGGCTGAACAAAGCATAAGGTCTAAATTAACATAACAACCCATTCAACTGTGATTTAACATGTAGCCACATGTATAGCAGAGCTCTTGTGACCTGAACAAAACTGCTTAATTTCCAATAAGAAGCTCAACAAGCATTCATTGAAGCCTGTCTGCAGAGTGTACGCAGATATGTACGCATACAATGGATGCAGAGTCTCATTTTCATAACATTAAATTTAGAATAAAGGACAAACAGAGACTGGATTATTTTCTAGTTACTCCCCTCTGCTCTTAAAGTGGTTCATTCTTTACTTTTAACTTTTCATTATGAAGTTCCAGCTTCTCATTTATGAGGATGTGCTGCTTTTCTTTGACTTCTGTGATAGTAAACTGAATATTTTAGTCAATATTTTCCGATATTAAAAAAAGAATAATTGGAAGATAATCCTTAGTTGTAGTAATGTGACTGACTGGGATTCAAAATGTATTTAATTTTAAAATCCTAATAGAAAATTAATAAATAGACTTAATATGCAATTAAGTTGCAATTTTGGTTTGAAGTTGCAGCAGGTGGTCTGATGTCAACCCTCGTCTTCCTTGCTGGTAGTTTCATCACCCTTTCATCAGGTTACACAGAAGATAAGAGACGAGGGGCGACGCAGGTAACATGGCAACGAAGTTACATCAGCTCCTCTAACACAGGAGCTTCAATGCAACTGCACATGTAACTGATGACTTTCAACAGTAAAACATTAAACAAAATTAAGATTCCTGCTCTTGCACTTATAATAACTAATGGAAAGCGCCTCATGCACTGCGGTCTCCTCCAGTTCCATCTTTATTTTAGGTTTGGAAAGCGAGAGTCATTTGCGCTGCTGTAAATCATATGTCTGCTTGTCATAGCTTAAGTGCCTGTTTTTACAAGGTGCTCAGCTAAGCAACAATTACAAAGCCAATTTTTTTATTCTTTGACTTTGCAGCTTTACCAGACGTTTACATTTTTTACATTTTTTTTTATTTTTTTTTAAATGAAATACAAAATAAGTCTGTCCTTGCAGGCTGCACTCTTTTCTAAACATGGTCTTCTGTGGCAGATCTGCAGTTTAAAACCCTGTTTAGCTCAAGTTCTGTGACATCTTGTATGATGGTCTCATGCAGCTATTCAACATTTTTGGGATTTTTTTGGTGTTTGCCAAAGAGGGTTTCTCCGTTGAGTAAAAACCTGGACACTGAAGAGACACCAACATCCGTAGTCACAAAGATCACGGTTTACACACTTGCTGCAGGAACAGCCGACAACCTACTTCCTTAAACTTCACCGATTTTACAAAACGTGTGTGCTCACCCGAACGGATCATTATCATTTAAAACCGCTAACAATAAGTCATTACGGGGTAAAGAGGTTACATCTTCCTTTGTGTTATGACTTTTACTACTGATTATGCCCTTAGGTTTGACCCCAATCTCTTGGCTCTAATCTCACTTTAGCCTGAACCTGTGAGCGAGCACGGCCTCCGGTCAACACTCATGAATGAGCCTTTGAAGACGTCACGTGTGCAAAAGTAAGTGTTCAACACACAGTGGTTTGAAGGTCGAGCCTTTCGCAAGTCTTTATTAAAACCGAGAACGAAGGGACGAGAATCAGTTAAAGTGCAACCTAGCGTTAGTCGATTCATTTATTACACTCGTGATATAAACCTTTTCTAAATTACCTAAAACAAACTTCCTCTTTGGCATTCCTGCACTGCAATTCCTTATTATGCAAAACTTATTGGCTCACCAACCAATATCAATATTGCTGCATTGAGCAAATATTGGCCAATAGTTATTTATTGGTTAAAGTTTCATTTGTAGAGCATCATTTTGATTTACCAGGGTTAAAGCTGACCGTTATTTTTCATCTAATTTAATTGGTAAATAGTTTAGTGTAAACTTTCAGAAAATTGTTGAAAATGACCTTCACAGGCTCCCGGCACCTGAGTTGACATCTTCTTAATAACTTGTATTATCCAACCAACTTCCAAAAAAATAAAAATATAAATTTGTGAAAAAGGAGCAAATCTTCACATTTGAGAAGCTGGAACCAGATAATATTTGGTGATTTTAGTGATAAAACTATTAGATTTTCTGTTCACTATCAACTATTCAGTTAATGAAACTTAATGTTCGACCGTGGCATGTTTGGACTGAGTCATGGACCCTGTTCTTCAAATGTAGTTTAACTACTTCAGGCTAAAACGCATAAACTAATCCAGTTTATGGTGGTGACCATGTGATTGCAGTTACAGGAGCTAGGTGTGTTGAACCCTCCCAGCATGCACTAGGGCAATAGATTCATTCATACATCTCATTTTATGCTTCTGCATTGTTACTGGTGTCACTTTGTTTCAGTGTGCTCCACGATGTTTCTGAGGTTCTTCCCATGGACGAGCAAACACTTAAGTGATAATCATAAACATAAAAAATGGATTTAAGTTTTAATCACGTGTAGGTAACTTTTCCCTCGAAAAAGGTTAGGATAATTACAGATTGTGATTTTTACAATAACCTGCATGTGCTTATTGTGCCGGTGCTGATTCCTCAGCTGATCAGGAAGAAGCCTGAGAACCAGATCCCAACCACATAATGCAAATGTATTTAAATGGAAAAACAAATCTCACAAGTGTCTTCAAATAGCAAGTAAATGCCTCTTTAATAATCAGGACATGTCTGTCTGCCTCAGTCTAAAATCCTCTTTCTTTATGAATCTAACAAAGCGAGCCATTCGTATTTGAAAATGCCTTCATGCGTGTGGGTCACAGTAAAACTTCAGGGTCGTGACCCAGATAAATGTCATTAGGCCTGCCCTTTTGCAGGTTTTGACTAAAGTACTTGCTGCTCTGACAACAGCTCCAGGTATAAATTAAGCCAGCTTCAAAGAACCAAATACCCAGATATAACTCTGCAACTCTGTAAGAAGAAATGTGGCCCTGATCTCAAAGCTGCAAATGATCAGCAGACAGATTTACCTGAAAGGTAATGTGTCACAGAGGGGGCAATGAGCAAGTGTGACCTGGTCAAAGCGTATGACTCAATTCCAATCCGGCTCCTACTCCCGCTGCCTATACCCACTTCTGCCTATACCCACTTCTGCCTATACCCACTCGCGTGGAGGGTCCGCCACATTAAGTGCTGTTCTAAACCAAATAGCAGAGAGTGGAAGTGGGTTATAAAACCCTCCAGGAGCGAGTCTGCATCGATCACGACTTGGCTTCCCTTACCGACCACGTGCAACGCTGTTTGTCTCCACATGGAACAGGCTGTGCAAAAATAGTTCCGTGCAAACATTTACAAGTGAACTGCGCAAACTAAGAGACATTTACTATTGTCATACAGATGTTAACAACTTAAAGGTTACAATGTATGTTTAGCTTTCACTTAAGATCAAATATACCCGTGTGTAGAGTATAAAACTGTACACATGTTCATTTGATTGTACAGTTTTGTATATTTAAAAAAGGGACTGATGAAAAAAAACAAGAAGCTCATAAACAGTGTTGAAAACGAGAAGATGTTTACAAAAAGGGGCAGAAATGCCACTAAAGACTTTCAAGTCTTATTATTTTTTTTCTTCTGGGAGATGCTGATACTTAACTATCGTTACAAAAACTTAAGACAGTTTTTGTTTCTGCCAGACTGAGGGAAGTTCGTCACAAAGCTTTATTTACACCTTTTAAAGAAAGGAGGCTCACTGCTGTGAGTGACTACACAGGGAGTGGGAGGGTGTAGGGGCCAGATTGAAATTGGGCCTTTTATGATGAGGCTGAGCCACTTAACTCTTCACAAGATCAGAGCAGCTGGTCACAATTTGCATAAATGGTGACCAGCCTTCATCCAAGACATCAAGACAACAAAAGCACTTGATCAGGTTCAGCCACACTTTGTTCATCACTACAGCAAACTAACATCCTCTATAGTTATACGTTTAGTTTCAGCATCGAGTGCACATGCGCAATAGTCACATCGCAGGACGTTCAAATTAACGTCATCCTACAACTTTTTCGCTGCCTGATACAAAAAGGAAAACCTTTCCCATGACTAATCTACAAGAGAAGTCTGACTGCTAGAACATAATTTACTCCAATTTAAAAGTCGTTGGCTAAACAGTTTGTTGCTAGTGAGCAGACTCAGTGAACCAAACAAACAAAGCAGCGAAAATGAGCGAGGAACAGGACAAAAACATCCAAAAAGGAGGATTTGGTTGCAAAAAGAAACTTCTCAGTTGCATGTAAATGTTTTGGCAACAGAAAGGATGGTGTTGACACTAAACAAGTAGCCTACTTTATTCCTGTATTTTTTCTTTTTTCATATGGCAGTATAGCCTATATTACAAGGTCATTTTTTTTCCAATATCGTGCAGCCCTACTAACAAACGATCCTTGTTTACAGTATCCCAATAAATACAAAAGTATCATATGACCAGATTCTGACAAAACGCAACTTTTCACGCACTCAATTGCAACACAACAATATATGGATTTTTTTTTTTCTTCTAACCAAAGTGTTTTGATTTAGTTGAGCTTCACCACATTATTTTTGATGTACCCTCTGGTGACAGCAGAAATATCCCCTCGCGCACAGGCTCCCCTGAATGGGAATCACCGTCCTACATGTCCTACATGCGGAGACCATCGACCGGTAAAAGCGCGTCATTCCGCCGTGAAATGACTCCCAACGGACGGTTACAGGAGGCCGCACAGACCGTAAACTACACATCGGTCCGGTGGGCTGAACAGACACAAAAACAACCACCTCCACATAAAAACTACCCATTCCTCCCGCCTCGTACCAGAACAAGTGGCCGCACATACTGATGACAGCGTCCCGGGCAGTGTCCAAACAAATGTTGCACTCGAAGGTGGCCCGGTCTCGCTCCGGTTCGCCTTCGCCGCCGCCGCCGCCGCCGCTGCCTCCCGGCCCGTCGCGGTCGTTGCTGCTCTCCCCGGCCGGGAATCCTCCTCTGCTGGCCGGCCCGCCGTCACTCGAGGACCGGGGATCCGCGGCCGCCATAATAATTGCTCTACAAGTGAGGAAGGTAACGTACCAACCCAACCCAACCGGGCCTGACCCGAGCTAACGTTAGCTGTGTCAGAGGCGACGACAAGTGTCACCGGACCGAGCCGAGGCTGCTGCTGCTGTCGCTCTAAATGAGGGCTTCCGCTTCCGGGGAAAACACAGGCGAGGGGGTGGAGAGACTATAAACAACCACCCCATAATACTACTACTACTACCACTAATACTAATACTAATACTAATAATAATAATAATAATAATAATAATAATAATAATAATAATAATAATAATAATAATAATAATAGTAGTAATAATAATAATAATAATAGTAGTAATAATACTACTACTAATAATACTACTACTACTACTACTAATAATAATAATAATAACAATAATAGTGAGAATCCGCATCACCATGATAAGTATTATAACAACTGTGATCATCGTTGATAATGTTTTTGCTGTTTTATTATATTTTGTCTCTACTAGTGTTGGGACTATAGGTTGAGACATGTTGTATGGAAATATAACAATTATATCTTTTTATAACTTGGATAACTATGTATGTGTAAACATTAAGGTCATTTTTTTAAAATGAATATTTGAACCCTAGGTAAATTGTTAGGTGATACTGTATATGATAAACAGTAAGGTGATTATGTGTGTATAATAAACATGAAGTTTATAATTTAAGTTATAGAAAAGAGGTAAGACCATATAAGTGTATACTTCTTCCTACTCCTTTTCAGAGGTAAAATATTTTGTTACATGTTCGAAATAAAATCTATCTATATTAATAAAATGGCTGTAAATCAATTTAGCAACAAAATATGGGAGAAAAAAAGTTAACATATTATGGATGAAAAAAATACTCAGTATGGTGAGCAAGAATTATGACTCACTAGATCAAACAATATGTATATAAATGCAGTTTTTTTAAGTTAACCTCTTTTGTTTAATTTATTGTTTTAGTATGTTTTATCAACAACGTTCGGCAAAGTTACACATGGTTCATCTATCAAAATACAAATATGTTTTTATGATAAATGCAATGCATTATTATCATGATTATTATTCTTATTATGATTATTATTATTTATTCAACATTTAAGGAGGGGGGATTCAAAATCATTAACAATACCCAAAGTTATAGGCTATAATTTGCAATGGAATCGAACGGCTCCTTTTAAAGTGTAACAGAAAATACTTTAAATGGTTCATCAGGTATGTTGTAATTAACGTTTTTTAATAATATTGAAAAACAATCAAACAGGCAACGTTTTGTACAAACATACAGTTTGTGTGAAACAACATCAAGATTTAGTCTCCAAAAAACATTTTAAGGATCATCTGAACTGCCAGATGGTGACCATGGAAAGAAATATCAGGATGTTTGAACACAACAAGATACTATAAATTGATGTTTATACAAACTCGGTTCGTTGGGGGCGTTAATGTTTGTATTGATAAAAAAAACCGAAGAAGAAGAAAAGGCTGCGCAGAAAGCTGCGCAGTAGCTGTTTTTCCAATCATGAACGCTCGAGGTGAATGTTTTGATGGAGTCTAGGGACTTAAAGAGCTTTGTGTTTGCGGTGTAAATCATAGCTACTGCTTAACCGATGTCGTATTATGTGCAGTAACATATCTGAGACGAATTCATTTTGACTAAACAAGAAAGGGCCAGTTGGCTAATCTCGTTCGCTGCGGCGGCCTAGCTAACGTTAGCTAGCGCTGTGAAGTTGGAGCAATCCTTTCATTTAATGAGCTCACTGTGAGGCCCTCTTTCAATCTGCTGTGTTTTTCTTGACACTACAGCTCTGCGGGGAATCATCTCGTTATCTTTGTGGCTATAATTATCAGAGACTAAAGTACCCTTTAATTGAAGTAAGCTTGTCGGAAAGTGTGAGTAAGGCTTCTTGAGAAATCCAGGGGGAGTGGTTATCCATGTCCACGAGTTGCTGCAGTTATATCTTTTTTTTGTAACATCAGCAAACATGTCTTTAGTCGCATATGGCAGCAGTGACGATAGTGACTCAGAAGAAACCTCAACTTCTGCACCGGTGAGCAGAGTGAGCAGCGCAGGAGGGCTCTTCTCACGCCTGCCCGCTCCTAAAAAGCCTGGATCGGCTGGAGGAGGTCCGAGAAAGGAGACAAAAGCGCACCGTTCATCGGGGGACAGCACGCCAAACGATGACCTGGATCCTCAGCCATCGAAAGGAGGATTATTTTCTACTCTGCCTAAACCGAGGAAACGAACAGAGCCTGTCAAGATCCCTGTACCGAAAATCCAGAGACGGGATGTGAGTACTCAGTCATATCGGCTGTTTTCTTTTACATAGTGATATGTCCTGTGATGTGTCATCAGGTGTTTAATTCATGATCAATGTGTTTCTTGTCCACAGTCAGACTCTGATGATGATGAACCAGCAAAGAAGAAACTACAACCTCCTCAGGTAAGAATATCTCTCACTGCCTGCGGTTACATTGTAAATATTACCCCAGTTAGTTTTATTGAAGATGGTTTCAGGAACATTAAAACATGTGTTTAAATGAATTATTATTGAAACAGCTCTTGCTCGGCTTGACAGAAAAATGCTACCTCATCTCCCAGATAATGCATGAATAATTCAGCTGTCATATGTGACCTTCTTATTATCATATTATGGGATTGTGTACACATGATATGAAGCTTACTTGTAAAAAACTCCTTCAGTAAGCCTAAAAATACATCAAAATGAAGGGAACCAATGACACAAATGTATGTTATCCCTTTGCGTGGTATACAAACGGTATCAAACTAATGTGATGTAGCTGCCATTCCCTGATCTCACTGGCCATTTCCATCCATATCTCTTGCCTCTTCCAGGGTTCAGGCCTTTCCTCCCTTCTACCACAACCCAAAAACCTGACTGTGAAGGAGATCGATAGAGCCCTGATTCCTCACACGCTCACCAAGCGGCAACAACCCAAAGGACCCAAACCTGGAACGCCTGCTCAGGGTCTGCTTGGTTCTAGTGCATCTCCTTCTGCTATCAAGGCTGCAGCAAAGTCAGCCGCCCTGCAGCTAGCAAGACAAATAGCCACTGACGACCAGGATAACGAGGAGGACATAAGCCCACAGAACTACTTTTCTCTGGGCGAGAGCTCCCAGCCTCTCCCTGCAGTCATCCCAAGCTTAGACCCTGAGCCAGGAGCTCCCGCAGAACCTCTTGCACCTGCACCTGCAGATGAGCCGGGTCAGTCAGATGCCCCTCTCGACTTTGGAGGAAACAGTGAGGGAGCTGGTCCATGGGGAGGTCAATATCCTCAGTATCAACAGCCCATGGCAGGCCCAGAAGCTCTCCCTCAGGTAATCATGGCTCATAAATTTCCTTATACTGCCTTTTATGTGTCAGCCGACTGGCTTTAGATACAGATTTTGCTGATTGTGTTTAAATGTACTTGAGTAACTACATTAACTGGAGTGTTTTAAGAATAAGTTGACTATCAGTCCTCTTATAACTGCTCCATTATTCTATTCAGTTCATCAGATGCTAGTGCAATAATGGAAACCCCATGAATGGTTGAGGCATGCATGCACTTGCACAGTATCTAGTCACATGCTCCTGTTGACAGTATAGACAACACAAATGTTCACAAATGCAAGAAGAGCACCTTGAATGGAGATTTCAACCATCTTTGTATTGTTGCACATGCCACTTGCATTGCAATGATACGTAGCCAGTTGAAAAGTTTCCTTTTAACATCTATAAATAATGCCACCAAAAATATACATGGAGGCTACAGAGCCACCTACTCGTCTTTATAATATCAGTTCTGTCCAGTGTTTGCAGTGACATCATTGTTTTGCCCATACGAAAACATCGTATACACACATTGAACATGCAAAGTATCCATCAGTCTCTAGTGCACACAAGGGCTGTCAGCATCCAAGTAAGCTAACTGCTTGAACTGAAAGCAGTTAAGGGAAAGTCAGAGGCCGCCCTGCACAAAAAATGAGTAGTCAAAAAAGTATAAACTAGTGAAAATAAAAGATGAATTTAAGTGACATCCCATACACATTTTTTCTTTGACAGGGATACTTTAATGAGTCTTACTTCCAAGATCCTGAGGCTGGATCGGCAGAGACTGAAGAGCCGGATAACTCTGGCATGTTTGATGATGAAGCGGTAAGCCGTTTGCTGCTTCTTCTAACGTTATTGTTTTGTTATACAACTCCATACAAGTAGGCTAATTCTTGATTGCAGCAGCATTCGAGCCAAGTTTAAAACGTTGTTTTACTGATATGAGCATTTTCTTCCTGTGCTTCAGTTCATGCGGCTGCAAGGGAAACGGAACAGGGGCAAAGAGGAGGTAAAGTTTCTGGAGATCAAAGGGGACGACCAGCTGAGTGGAAACCAGCAGTGGATGACCAAGAGCATGACGGAAGAGAAGCAGACCCGTCAGTCCTTCAGCAAGGTGACCTGACTGGACCTCAATCACTGTGGGGGACAGGGTTGGGTGTAAACTTGTGTGGAGGTTTATGTTCCGTTTTTTTGCTCAGCTTTTGGAAGGTGGAAGGATGTTGCGTGCTTTTTCTCATTATTGATTTACACTAAATTGAGACTAGGAACACCTAAAGCCATAAAATGTTTGATGTGGTGGAACCTTTTGGTTCGTCACCCTGTAGAATGTTGTCACGAAAAACATAATAGTTGGATGTTTATACACAATATGCACAATAACATCTAACTTAACACATACAATAATCAGTATACTGTATATAAATATGTAATTTAAATGACCACAGCTGTAAGGTGTGGGAAAAGCTTGCATATGCACCTTGAAATGTTTGAAAAGTTCATGAATTTGACTTTGGAAAAGGTGTAGGAGCCCTGTATACCGAACTAAAATGTGCAGATGAGCTTGATACTTATTGCTCATGAGTCCTATTTTACAAAGAAACAGCACATGTACTACAACACACTTTCTTTCTACCGTTTCTGCAGAAAAAAGGAGAACAGCCTACAGGACAACAGCGACGCAAGCATCAGATAACGTATCTCATTCACCAGGTGAGTTCGGCTAAAGCTCGCATTATACTTGCCATATTTGTGCAATTTAAATTCTGTCATCTGCTCATGTTTGCGAGCATAAGTAGGGAAAATCTGTGTTGACCCAAGAGTCAGCGTAGTCCTTGAAATGCTACATTAGTTATTTTGACACCAAAATCGGAGGAGGGATTTGGAGTTCAAACAGAATATATTGTAGCTATGCTAAGAGCTTCTAGTAGACTGACTTGGCAAAATTTATACATTATTTTTCAGCTGGTTTTAAAGAGTCTGCACACATTCAGCTCAAAGTTGTTGGCTGCCAAGTTTGTACAAAGCAAAAATGAAGCACTGTGTGTCTGTGGTTTACAGTTGGCTGCAAGATGACAAGCCTACACAAGGCATGCAAACAAGCTAAAAATAGTAGCCAAATTTCTCTTAACCTTGAACCCTGTGGCTTTTTGTTTAATGTTCAGAGTAATTGGCTATACAATCATGTTTGGTGGTGTTTTATTTTAACACACCTATCTCCGGTAGTCTGAACCCCATAAGTAGACTTGGATACTCCTTACACACCCCACACTGTCTGCAGCATTTAAACATGTTAGCACTATACATTTGATGTAAATAGCAGACTGGAGCTTTGGATTTTTCCGTAGAAAGATTGATTCAAATGACCAAAGTTAGGTAGTAAGGGATATACTGCATATTCCTACTGTCTGGTACCACTGACTCGGTGTTTGTTTATAATTCTAAAGCGTTCTACATTTCAGAAGTGGACGAAAAGAATCGAGTTTTAGGTGGAAATGTTGATTCAGACCGTTTGTAGGACATAAGTCTTACCTGGAAATTCACTCAATTTTCTTCTTTCACAGGCAAAGGAGCGTGAGTTGGAGCTGAAGAACAGCTGGGCAGATAACAAGCTGACCCGCCGGCAGACGCAGGCCAAATACGGTTTCTAACTGTCACACTGTGGACTCTTGATGGCAAGTGGAAACCCTGCATCAGAAAGTAGAATAGAGCTTTCCAGATTTCCCCACACAAGGGGAAAACTTGTGCTTGGGAAGAAACTATAAACACCTTTTTTAATACAGATTTTGCCTCCTGCTCTCCCTCCTGTATTTGTGTTGAATTATTATTCAGTAGTTCTTTTGGTGTTTCTTAAGGCATTACTTCTGTACGGAAAATCCAGCCACAGCCATTAAACTTCCTTTCACAGTAAATATAGGCTCTATACATACAAATAACAATATAACAGATGTGAAGATACATGTGCTCAGCCAGTAGCAGAGATTATGTAATGTGGCCATCATAAATATTTTCCTTTTTCTAAAGTGTATGCTTCCTGTTCATACAGCAAACGTTGATGTAAGACTTTTTTTTTTTTTTTTTTGATGACAAATGACTACAAAAAGCCGGTTTGGTTCTCTGGCACTCACACAAATGTTAGTAAAATGTTGCTGCTGATAATGTGAAATGAACTGGAGTCAGTGGAAAGCTGTGACCATTACGTATTTATACCTTGAATCAACAACTTTGTAATAAAAACTAAAGGTGTTGGAAAACATGCTGCAGTTGCTCGTAATGAGTCATTAAATTAATGATATAAAAGTTGTCCGTTATTATTTTAATTGATTTCATGTTCTTGCATTGAAAAGTTGGGAAAGATCACATCGTCATCTACATCTGTTCTAAAAATGTTTAACAAATTAATTGCCAGAGAACCAAACGTGCTTTTCACTTTCATCTGGTTCTTTAGCTACCATCAAACCAGAGAAACATCTTTGTTTAGTTTACTTTTTTTTCACATGAAACAGGAAATTTACCTCAGTTTTACCTGGCTATATATCCAGTCTGCATCTTACAGATTCAGTAAGATTCTCCTAAAAACAATCCCATTGATAAGTTGATGTTTTGTTTTAGGTGGTGAGGAGGCTGTATATTATATATTATAGGAAAAATGAATCTGTGTGGCTCGTCCTCTGTCAGTGAGCCAGAACATTTCAAATTTGCTGAAGACTTTTGTTAAAAGGAAACTGCAAAGAAATGTTCAATGTGGTGAAACAAAACACTGCATCTTTCCCTCTTTGGAGAATGTTGCAGATTGATGTAAAGAGCGTTTAGTCCCCATCCTGCAAAGAAGCCTTTGAAATGGCTTTTCACTGAAGCGATCACTAATAGTTTCCACCTTTAACAAAGCAATGACTAGTCCACCCCCATCAATATTTTCTTAATTTTCCAAGCAGAAATTAGAGTATATTTGTAAACTCATGAAACAGGTTGCTTGACCATGCACTATATTTCATAACACATGGATTTTGTAGAGCTTCATATTAAACTATAAACGTGGCTCTGTTGTCGTCCACTATTACTGTACCAACACCTTGCACAACCTGATCTGCCTCAAAACTGATGTTTGGCAGAAACATACCAGCAGTCCAGGAATATCAATTGCTTCTATACTTCAGTTATGACACAAACTGACTACATATCGTCGCACACATTTTATAGACAGAATCTAAATTATGGATCTTAAATTAAGACTGAATGTTGTTCCTATTTTTCCTTGACCTCTATTGGACCGTGAAACGGTGTTTGCATGAAATAACATTTCTTTAAAATTCACTCACAGCACTTCCTAATGACATGTCCGTCTCTACGAGGTCAAAAAAAACTAACGTTGACCTCAGCAGGTTTCGTGTAAAGATTGACAAAGCATACAACTGTATTAGCCACTGACATTTCTAATTCAGTGACCAACATGTTTGATGGCATTGCTGGAAAAAAGATGTTTTTGTTCACCCTGTACTTTTGTTATGCGTGTTGTGCAGTCAAAACTATTGAATAAATATTTTCCTTTTCTGGCTCCATACCTCTGAATGCAACTGGGTAGTTTCTGGTTATGTCTGATATCACGATGATGCAGGCATTACATACGGTAAGATAAAAAAGATTTTATAGTTTTAACCAACTATAATTGAGAGTTCACGTAATATACTATAGTTCCCCCAACATTTAAATAATGACGCAGACAACTGTTTTTATACATGTGTATTATAGGTAAACAATATCCATTTTAGCTCTATGCAGATCTTCGTTTTGAGTCCTTTTAATCTTTTTTCGGGCTGTCATTTGATGGTGCTGTTGTGTCTTGACTCGTCTGTGTACTTTCTGCCGTTTCTTCTTCAGCAGCAGAGACTCCTGCTGAGGCTGCAGCTTCACTAACTTTACTCACACAGTCTTTACCTGCTTTAGCTTCCACTGCAGCATCAGACACCGCCTTCACAGCAACTTCCTCCACTGCAACTTCCTCCGCTGCTGCGTCAGACACCGCCTTCACAGCAACTTCCTCCACTGCAACTTCCTCCGCTGCTGCGTCAGACACCGCCTTCACAGCAGCAGGTTCTGAGATATCTGCGGCCGCCTGCTGCATTTGTATTTTCAACTGCCGCTGATAACTTGCAGATGGGTCCTCATATGGCATCAGTGACACAGGGATGCGAACCATGTCAATTCCATTAACCTGGAAGATAAAAATATGAAAAATAAGCAGTCTGGTCTTTGGTAAAATAACAGTCTTAACCTGCTTCTGCTTAGTGAAGTTTTGAATTGTTTTTGGTTCAGGTCCATGCTCTTGGTGGAGAAATACTAACAAAAAGGTTAGGATTCAAAGTAATGCTCTACAGAAAATGTTAGATATTTCTTATATGCAATTGCTGCATTTTGCAAGAATATAAACGTTTTTATTTTTCTTGCACATATGTAAAGAACTTAAGACAGTTTTCAATTACTAACTACTAAAATGGCATCTATAGCATGAAACTACAGTAGCTGAAAATGTTTAATACAATAATGCACTGATAAAGAGTATTTCTTACCTTAACTTCACACCAGTATTCACCCACTTCCTTGACTGACTCAAATGGGAGACTTAACGCATGAGGTGGCACAACAATTCCCAGCTAAGAAAAAGTTTTAGTAAAGTCAATAAACAATTAGCTTTATGTTCAACAGAGGCACTTACTTAATGTCAAGACAAAGACGGCCATACCTTCTTTTTAAACTGTCGGCAGAGGATCTCTTTGTTGAGCTGGAATTCATCAGATGGCATTTTGTTTATCTTCAACTTGGATTGTTTAAGGAGCGCCACTGTCTGTATACAAAGAAAAGGAAACCTTTGTTAAAAAAAACCTGACAGCTGTTAGTCTGTTATTCCTTCATCTCTGGACTCCAGCTGAGTACCTAAGTAGTGAAGAAAATCATTTTTTTTTTAAAAATAAGAACATTTTAAAAGATAACTCACCAACTCTCCAGTCCGAGTTTGGATTCTATCCTCTGGCTTCCCCTCACGCAGAAGCTGTTTTATGAAAATAAATAAATAAAAAAAGGTGAGAATGGGAAATAGCTCTACATTGCTACTTAATGTGGGAACATGAATGACAGCATTCAAATGAAGCACGCACTTTTATCTCCTCTTTAAACATCTGTTTGTTCTCCGGGGACGGATACACTGCGAGGCCCTGGGGCAACAGCTTATTCCTGCCGATACTCTTTTTCACAAACACAGTGTCTCCTCGCCCACCGAGCTCTGTAAGAACAAACACAAGCTATTTTAATAATGCAAAGAGAACTATTTAAATACATTGTTTTTACTTCCTATGACAACTCCTGTGATCTGTTGCAGAGACTCACTGGGCACCGTCTCGGTCAGCATGAGCTCCATGTTCTTCTTGGGAGTCTGTTTGGTGTCTTCAACCAACTTGTAGATTCTGTGTCTTCGAGGGTGAAGCCTGGGCGGGCTGCCGACTTTAGATAAGGGCACCTGCCACCAGCGCTCCACCACGACGGTGTTCTGTGGAGACACCAGGAGACACCTTTACGCCTGCAGTCACAACACTTCATGTAAGTGCGGGTGTATCATCTTGTTTTAGTTCTCCAGCAGAACTCTGCAGTGAGGGTGTTATTACAGGTAGGTTTCTGTGGACACCGTTCTTTTTTTTTTTGTTAGTCCAAATGTACCACATATTATGTACTATATTGTTTAAAAGTGCAGAGACACTGACCTGAGCTGGACTCAGGGAGAAACTCCTGACAGCCGGCTGGCTCAAGAGATCCTGAAGGACACGGCGGCGGCCTGAGCTCCACATCTTCTTTAAGCACCGCAATTCAACACCTTCAATAAATCACCGCAGATAAATCAGTAAAAAGGTCAATGCAGTCTGGGTTTGGGCACCTCCACCGTTGACTTAATCCTCAGTCACAGGTCAGATAACCGCAGCATGCATGTTAGCATCTTCGCTAAAAGCTAACTAGCGTTGGTTGTGTGTGACGTCGAAGGACCCCGCCGGCTGAAATAGTAGTCCCGAAAAAAGCCGGAATCAAAAGTCATCACATTGGAAAATCTCCAAATCTGGACGTAAAACATAGACTGTATGAAATAAATGTAAACCGTGTCACACTTTTCTACTATATGGGTATGACGGTGTAATTTGCTAAACGATAATATGATACAAATGGTATGTTTGGCGGTGTACACAAATCTAGTTGAGGACTGCTGGTTTGTGAGGATGCCTTGCTTTAAGTGTATTTATTTTTATAATGTACATGTTCTATTATTTTATTATGATTTATCTATGTGTCTATTTTTACTTATTGTCAGTATAGCCTTGCTGTTTTGAATCTGTTTATATTGCTCGGAGGAATGCAAAATCAATATTCGTACTAGAAATTGTAATGTAATGAATTGTTAAATAACAAAATTAAAAAACATTATCACAACTAATCTTTTTTAAGTTATAAGGTGACTAAATCAGAATTTACAGGCTTTTAAATCTTTTATAAATGAATTCAGATATATATTGTTTTATTTGTACTGAAAATGTTTACATTGTAAAGTCAATTCATTCTTAAAGTTTACTAAGAAAATGTCATCATAGCAAAAACGATGAGCCGACGAGCTTTCAATATCTTTGGTCTTGGGTCTTTTTTTGGTACTTTTTTAATGCTGCAGCAATTAGCTTTTCTTTCTGGATTGCACTGTAAAATGAACCCAAATAATTAAGATGCAAATTCATCATTGATGTACATATCATAGGATGTAAATATATATGTACTTAAAAAAAAATGTTTTAACATTTTTTGGTGGCTTGGATGCTGCAGTAATATGGCATGCGCTGTAACCACTCTGCCACCAATACGCTCTATATGCAATTAATCCTAGCAAAATGAAATGCTATATTAAATGCACCAGGATGCATACAATGGGTCTTATTATATAGAACAACTTAACAGCAGCTGAAAGTCTCGTCTTTGTTGATTTTCAGTGGTTTAACTTCTCACCTATGATGCGGTGATGTAGAAGTGAATGCCACGATGTGTCAGTACACAGTGAAATCCCTGTTGGCCGTGGTTACGGTTTCACAAATTCCAGAAGCAACACACTTTAGACTTTGAACCAGAGTCAAGACAACCAAACAATCGCTGGG
>CALSCE010010855.1:13352227-13396756 GCA_943593645.1 Bovichtus variegatus | reverse complement strand
CACACACACACACACACACACACACACACACACACACACACGCTCAAACTTCAACACAGAGCTGCTTCAGCCAAGCACCTTGTGTGCTGTAACAATAAACAGCTTATCGAAATGTTGCAAAAAATGTTCTTAATTCTCTAGTGAAGTAAGGCACCTTATTCAAGCATTTACAGAAAGATTGCAGAGAGCAAAAATAATTTTTTGAGAGCTGCTGTTTGTGTGTCTATAGTGTATATAGCTATGTTATGTAATTATATTTGTATTTTTGCCTTGTTTTTTTTTAATGATAATTTGTTTTTCCTTTGCTTCTTTGACTCTTGAGCTGCTGTAACAATTGAAGTTCCCTGGTGTGGAATCAATAATTCTTATCTTATCCTATTTTACTGTACAACGGGTGGCTGTGGCTCAGGAGGTGAAGTGGTTATCCACCAGTCGGAGGGTTTGTGGTTCGATCCCTGGCCTCTGCAGTCGAAGTGTCCTTGGGCATGATACTGAACCCCAAATTTCTCCCGCAATGGTGTGTGAGTGTGTGTGAATGGTTATCACTGATGAGTATGTGGCACCACTGGCTGTGTGTGAATGTGTGTGAATGTGTGTGAATGGGTGAACCCTGATGTGTTGTAAAGCGTTTTGAGTGATCGCAAAGATTGGAAAAGCGCTATATAAATGCAATCACAAATTGTAAATTCTTTAGACATTAGAAGACCTGAACAAAACTTAAAATCACACATCACCAGCAGTGGGTTCTTGAGAATCCCTTGTTGCACCATAGAAAGAGTAGCGGCTAGGTATCAATCTGCCTCTGCCTCCTGCAATTACAGTTTTACAGCAGACCAGTAGAGAGAAGCAACATCCACAGATAAACATGAGAGTCATAGCGACCCACACCAAGGTGGTGACAATGAAGGCAAACTGGTAGGTTGTCCTGTGGCAGTATCGAGCTGCTCCAGGTGTGTAGTCGGGAGGATTGACAGGATAAACCCAGATAGTGCCTGCAGGAATACATTTCAATTCAATTCAGTTAAAACTACACACAAAAGCTGAACTTAAAGGCCCTGAAAACATGTTTTGAGAGATTTCTGTCTGTGCTGTTTTCATTCGGTGGGTGCGAGAAAAAAAAGGATGTCTCGTACTTCTCTGCATCAATGAGGACTGAGCAACATTTGAATCCAGATCTGATGACAGTTGGTGGGTTGTTTGGTGACTCTCAATCAAACCTGAGTTTTTCAGTATTAAACTCTTTCCTTGTCAAACTTTAAAGCCCCAGAAAACTTGCCTTTACATCTAATGTTGTAGAGAAATACTTAAAGGGAAGGTTCATCCTCTTACCTGTAGTGCTATCTATCAATCTAGATTGTTTTTGTGTGAGTTGCAGAGTGATGGAGATACCGGCCGCAGAGATGTCTGCCTTCTCCTGAATATAATGGAACTAGATAGCACCCGGCTTGTGGTGCTCAAAGTGCCAAAAATAGAAATCACGACCCGGTAACTCAAGAAAATCCTCAGAACTATTTTCTTTCGACAAAACTACAACCACCAACGAGTAAGCTCGAGCCTCTCGTCCATAGATGCACGCTTCCTTCTGCTCGGGGATACGTTTGTTCCATTATATTGGAGAGAAGGCAGACGTCTCTACGGCCGATATCGCCACCAGCCGCGACTCACACCAAAACCTTTTAGATTGATAAATAGCACTACAGGTTAGAGGAAAAATATTAGATTTTGCGGTGAACTGTCCCTTTAAGATTCAGGGGTCTTAAAACTAAGCATTGTGCGTATTTTTTTATTTTAGTGGAGTAAAAGTACAAAGTATTAAATAATGGTTCAAATGTGTACTTACGTACAGCACCTGAGTAAATGTAGGCTACTTAGTTATTTTACACCACCTATTTCCATACAAGAATGTAGAGTCCAGAGAGATCTTGGCATAAACATAACATCTCTGTGACATTTTCTCCCACCTGCAATCAACCAGGCAAAACTGAAGAGGTGCAGGAGGGCCATGCAGATCGAGCATAACATGGAGACCATGCCGCCCCCCTGGTTGGTGCTGGTGTAGGTCAGGGACAGAGAGATGAGGCTGGTCGCTCCCAGCACTATCAGGTAGATGGGGATGATCGGCTTTACTGGACAAAAGCTCAGATGTGTAGCCCCTACGAAGCAGGTGTCCAGAACCGAAGAAAAATGTCAATATTAACACAGGATCATGGGAAAAGTCTCCTGAACATACGGTTTGCTGTCAAAAAGCATGAAAAATATTGCAGTGACCAAACAGAAGTAAACTCACCCAAACCAATGGCTGCAATCATAACCATCCACCAAACAATGTTCACCACAACTACAAGAAAAACAAGGGGGGAGGGTCAAGGAACAGAACAATGTAAAATAAAGCGGACATGCATGTGACGGAGAACAGACTTCTCACCAAGTAATGAAATCAGCACAGCACTTTGAGGCCTGCCTCCGTAATTCTGAGACAGGTCCATATCTGCAGTAAAGAAAGTCTTGTCACAATTTTTACACAGACATCAACAGGAAGAGGAGCTGCAGCAAAAGTGTTATAGTGTACCTGTTCAGCTTTAAAGACCTTTTTCCTTCTTCCACTATTCACTAAATGAGTGTAGCGTGAGTCGTCGTTAGTCACTTCTTAACAAAGCGTCAACTGCTAACATCCTTTGCTGTTTTGGCAGGATGTTAAGACATTAAGCAGAAGCATTTCAACAACTGTTTCGCAAGACTGTGTATAACTAGGAAATAATGATACAATCTGTTTTCTGTGACAAACTTTTTGCATGCAAAGTGTGTTTTAAACCACTAACCCATTACATGGTGTCCTATTTCTCTTGAAAAACTATTTTCTGAAATGTTACATCTTGTCATTCATTGGTCAATAAATCTAAATGGGATCACAAGGTGCCACTCGAGGGTTCAATTAATGTGAACCAGCACAGAAAAGACAGCGTCCACTTGCAGTTACACAGATCGGAAGCTGTGTTATCAGCTCACATCAGTGTGGTAGTAAATACACAGGGTGCACTTTCATCACACTTTTAGTCTTAATATTTTTCTGTAGAGCAGTTGGACAGTAAAGTGGACCTGCTTATAGTTGGTTAAAAACATAATGTATTTGCCAACATAAAAATAAAACATACGTTAGTCTTATTTGAATAATATGCAATATTCAAATAATTCCTAAAAAGTGTCTTTTACTCTACCAAATCCAGAGAATTATTGATCAAATCTTCAGAAAAAAAAACCCTATAAAAGAGTTTAAACAGGTTTGGTAGTGGTGATGGCCCATTCGCCGCTTGTTTTTAATCTAGTTTCTAGATTCCTAATAAAAACATCAACATAACTCCTGATACAAAACCTGGCAGTGATCTCTGCAAATCCATCTGTGTCAGCTGTTAGAGTAGAGTTCTTTTCCCTAGGTGGAGCGGTACATTAGTTATTTATTTGGGTCATGTCAGTTTATCAGTTACCAAAAGACCTGACTGGTGATGTATATTCACAAAATGTGTCAAAACATCAATAATATAGTTTTCACTGCAGTTTATTCTTGCACAAAACTTCATGTTCCCATTTCTGATTTATTTATACTGTGACATTTAATCTGTCTCCAGTATCTTCGGTGAATGACACAATGAGAAGTTTCATCCGAGATCATGTGGCTTACAGTAAAGTAGTAAGGTTACAACAAACTATGGAGCTACTGCATAGTGAGGCCTCATTTATTGTTCCCTCATGCTTGATTCGTAAAATGTTAGATCATCTTCCTTTTCAATGAAGAAATGTTATATTTCAAACTCGCCTTGATATGTACCGTGTTAAAAAACGCTCTTCTCTTTGTGACCTCTTTCAGTTCGAAGTCAATGATCATTTGAATAATAGGAGCAGCAGGAAAGTCCATGCATATGATTCCAAAGCGCTGGTTCAAGTCAGTCTTGGCTCTCAGGTAGTTGTACAGTTGTGCATTGACGCGCTGGGCGATGACTCTGGGGTACGCAAACACACCAGCTCCACTGCTGTAGGTGAGAAAGATCTGGGCCTTGTTTCCTGCAGGTGCAGCCTCCAGGTGCTCATAGACGCTCTGCCATTTGTCCTCCACATGCAGAAGTGTGGGTACCTACAGGGAACGGCAAATGTTTAATAACTCAAAAGCATGAATGTGAATTGCTTATGTACTCACAGCCAGGTGTTTGTAATACCCTTTCAAATGTATGTGGTATGGATCATAACCCTTTGACGCCATATTCACTAACTAAGCTGTAGTGGTGACCTTCTATACACTGCTTGCCCTCAGTTTGAACTTGCTGGCAGGAGGATGTAAGGATACACCTCGAACTCAAATAGCTAAAACATACTGGAACATTTTATAAAATCTAGCAACCTTCTCTGCTTACTTTCTTTCCCTTTGAGTTGGTTTTGAAGTGTGTGTTTGTGGATTTTTATTGGGAATATTTAATTAAAATGTTTCAATAATATGTTTTCATACCCTCCAGTCATCAGCTATGTCCAGGGAGCCATACCGCATCCCCAAGTCTGGCCCAGAAAAGTCTTGCAGGATGATGAGTTTCCCTCGGGCCTCTCCCATGGTCGGCACGAGCCGGCTGTGCCACAGCAGGTCCCAGTGAGCGTAGCGATGGATGTAGTCCACCACAGCACCGTAGATGTCATAGGTCTCACTGAACTCCTCCTTCACACGCACCAGCACTGTCTCACTGGAATACTCCCGAAGGAAGTCAGCCACGCCCTCCAGCACTTGGCCGAAGTGCGCCCGCTGATAGGACACCCCGTGATGGATGGTGAGGTTCCCCTTGACGTGACGGACGCGGACGTCTAGGAAGCGGACGCCGGCTCGGAGCTGGGAGGCCAAGCTCCAGGTCTGGCACTCAGCATACACACCGCCGAACAGGGCCATGGTGTTGTGGGTCCCGGGCATGGTGACCTCAGACAGCGGCTGATCATCGGGGATGCTGGCCATCCAGGACGGGTTGAGGAACTCCGGGTAGGGTGTGTCATCATAATCAGGTCTCTGAACAGCACCGTAACTCGAACCAATGACTCTAAATACATAAATACATCGAGGTTTCATAGGAGATTTTTCTTGTTTTCAGAGAATGTCAAAGGTTTGAGTCTTATCGTTGATGGTGTGGGTGTTTTAAAGCCCTTAACTGTCAAAAATGCGATAAAAATGTTTTATTTTAATGTTTTAGAAAGAAATGTCTAAATTTAAAGCTAGGGTGGGTAATGTATTTTATAAACATTCTTATCAAACAGTATTTGCTGAAATTCTTCTTACATCCAGACAGCAATCAATAAATCAAATGCTGTGACAAATAATTTGTTTTTAAATAGCCATAACAAAATATGTGAAATAAAACAATTATGTTTTAACATGCGATATAAAACATACATTCCCCTGCTATCTGCTTTTTTTTTGGATATTTATAGGTATTTATTAATGTATTTTACATACTATTTTACAATGTTTTTTTTCTTATTTCTCCTATTCATTGTGTGGGTATTTGTTGACAGGCTGCTGCTTAAAACTTGCTGTGGGATAAATACAATTGTTATAACTTAAATTGTATGTGAATGAATATAATTTAGGGTGTTAGAATACTGTGTTATTAATGCAACACGTTTTCAGTTTACTCACCCCACCAGCACCATCAGCTCCATTAACATCTTCAGCATTTTCACTGGGCCTCCTCTGATGCCGCTCATCATTGATTTATCAGTTCTGATGATCAGCAAAGGAAAAATACAAGTATACAAATACAATTCAAGTATTTTTAAAGATGTTAGTAATATGGAGTATTTTCTAGACTAAATGTTGATAAGATACAACTAAGTATATGATGATGACCCGAGAAATTACTGTAAAAAAACCTTAGTTGCTTGCTAGTGCTGTAATACAAATTAAACTTTTGTATCCTTTCCTCAGTTGAGGGATACAGAAATATTATTCAGTCTCTTGTGTTGCCGTCATGGCTTTGACCCTAGCACTCCTGATTATTGGATTTTTAGTTAACGCTAAATGCCTGAAATGTCCATTTATCACAGACAGGCAGCACAATTGGGCTAAATCTTTAGGTAAATCAAGAATCTGTTGCGAATAGATGGTAAAGAATCAACTCTAATTATTTCCTGGGCTAGAATTCACCTTCCTATTGCTAAAAAAAGAAAAAAACCTTTCCTTCATTAAAGTACTTCGGCCAAAAGAAACAAACAAAAGAAACACACAGTGGAAACAATTCGAACCCGGTCCGAGCTGAGGTTGACCTCAACTCACCCCTCCAGGCCATTACAATGGCAGGCTTAAACCTTTCTAATCCCAAAACTGAATCAAACCATCCACTGCTGCAGCGTCAAACATGGTGATGTGTTGATGTGCTGCTCTCGTCCGCTCCGGTTCATACCTGAAACCAGAAGATGCTCGTCCTCAGTCCGGTCCGGGCTGCCTGGGGACGGAACGAGGGGAGAGAGGAGCGGAGGGGGTCCAAGGTAAAATGACAGAGTTAGTGTGTCGACCTGGGATTTTATTGTGGGAAATACCATAGAGGAGCAGCTGAGCTCTACGTTACAGAGCAGGGGTGGGAACACAGGGGTGTGTTTGTGTGTGAGGGGTATTCATCTGAACACGTCCCTCGTTTATTGTCGTTCAGAAACGGATCCAAAAATCCAATAATCAGGTCAAGGAAGTGGATCTAAAATCCAATAAATGAGTGAATGTAGAGTTTTGATTCTGGCCAGTGTTGAAGGTTTCTTCAAGTCCACGATGAGGATCTTTGCCTTGCTATAACATTACTATAGTACCTAGTCTTATTTTAAAATAAAACATTGACTTGAATCTGTTCAGTAGAATGACTTTATTATCAGAGTCAGAAATCCTTTATTCGTCCCACAGCGGGGAAACTTACAGCGCTACAACAGCAAAGGGACAGTGCAGATAAAAGGGCAAATATATAAAGTATAAAGTTAGAATTAAAAAAACAACCTTCCAAAAGAGAAAGAAAGTGTTTGTTCCAACAGCAAGGGCTCATCTATTTGCACTAACTGCAGCTGAATGCTTTCCCATAGCGTTTCTTACATAGCGTTAGTGAAAGCCCAAAAACAGGCCCAATATTGATAAGATGTGTGTCAATACAACAGTGAGACTTTCAATAGAGAGAACATGTGTTTGACATTAAAAAAATAAATATAGTAAGGTCCACACAAATAGCTTTCAGGCTCATCACATTCAAAATAAATTACAAAAAAACCTGAAGCAGTATTTTCCAAAATAACAGAAACACCCAGCACTGAGAATATCAAACACCTGGGATGGGTATTGTATTCTGTAATGGTGTTATAATAGTAAGTCTTAAAGTGCACATACAGATTCAGTTGGTTTGGTTATAAAGAACCTAAACACATTGCATGTGTCTCCAATATTAATATTCACAAAAGAAAGAATATAAGCAAAATAAAACCACTTACAATTGTATTGAGTACCTTGTATGGAGGCTTTTTCCTCTTTGGAAAACCACAAGGACATTTTTCACGATATCTAGCAGAGGCCTCCCAAATCTGTTGCTTTTCAGACAAAGAACAATAAACTGAGAAAAGTGTTAAACTAGATCCCAGTGATCAAGTCTGAAGAAGACACAGCTGCTGTCCAGACTTACACCGATCAGCCATAACATTATGACCACTCACAGGTGAAGTGAATAACATTGACTATCTCGTTACAATGGCACCTGTCAGTGGGTGAGATATGTTAGGCAGCAAGTGAACACTTTGTCCTCAAAGTTGACGTGTTGGAAGCAGAAAACATGGACAAGCGTGAGGATGTGAGCGACTTTGACAGGGGCCAAACTGTGATGCCTAGACGACTGGGTCAGAGCATCTCCAAAACTGCAGCTCTTGTGGGGTGTTCCCGGTCTGCAGTGGTCAGTACCTACCAAAAGTGGTCCAAGGAAGGAAAACCGGTGAACCGGCGACAGGGTCATGGTTCATTGATTCAAGGTTCATTGATGCGCGTGGGGAGCGAAGGCTGGCCCGTGTGGTCCGGTCCAACAGAAGAGCTACTGTAGCTCAAAGTGCTGAACAAGTTAATGGTGGTTCTGTCAGAACACACAGTGCATCGCAGTTTGTTGCGTATGACGGGGCTGTGTAGCCGCAGACCGGTCAGGGTGTCCACGCTGACCAGTGTCCACCACCGAAAGCGCCTACAATGGGCACGTGAGCATCAGAACTGCACCACGGAGCAATGGAAGAAGGTGGCCTGGTCTGATGAATCACGAACGCAGGTGGCGAAGAACAAATCTCCAGCTTTATTATCACATCTATAAAGAGAGACTTTGCATTTATAATTTGGAACTGAGAAATGCATTGTTTATGCTCCATATATCTGGAACAAACTCTGAAACTGCAGGTCAAATCAAAGCTCCAGACTTTCTTGTTTGCCTCTTTTATTAAATCAAATAATTATTCATATCTTTCACAGCACTGTAACTTTTATACTTGTATTTTATATCTTTCTTATTCTATTCTCTTTAATTAATGTTTTTAATTGTGTTTACATTACATTTTATAATGTGTTTCTTTTTCACTTTGTCTTGATGCTTTAATGTTTTTTTAACGCACTTTACAGATATTTTCTCGTTTTGTCTACTACGCGGAAAGTCAAATATTACATAAGAGAAGTGTCCTTATCCTTGTTGAATAATATTTGGTTAGCTGTCAGATTGTAGATCCAGAGAGTTCAAAAATAGAAGTTTTTATTAAGTAATCAGGCCAGCGGAAAGTCCAGGTGAATGCTGGGAACTAATCACACTTTCTTTGACTTTTGTGTGCTTAAAGCTAATGATTTGCTATCCACTATCCTGTCGTCAGTTACTGTATCAAAACTGAAAATTTAAATTAATTATTTGAATGTTGTTTGTTTTTAAAGCCTCTGAAGAAGTTGACATAATACATTTCAAGGTTAGAGGTCTTAGTGTGCAGGAAGCTTAGCCAGAGGCAATGTTGCTGCGTGCCTCCATGTAAATCTTTATACTACCACCAGATGGCACCAAAGTGATACATCTTTAAAACCTTTAGCTAAAGCTTTAGGTTTTAGTACTCAAACAGGTACAAAATGCTTTTAAACATTTAGTAAAGCACTTCCAACTTACCTTGTCTTGCCACGGTCATAGCCTAAAGAGCTGTCACTAAGGATGATGAGGACAACATTCGTAAGTAATAGAGCAAGAGGTGGAGGACATCCGGAGGTTGCAGGAGACCGTGGACAGACAGACGGAGAGAAGGTCCTGCAGATTTTCTGTAAAATAAAAAATCCATATTGTGCTGTTAAACTATACTATAAATGAATCAATCATAGTATATACAGTACAGCATGTCACAAACGCCATGCTTGCTATGTTGTATTTTTACTATTTTGTCTATTCTGTGCACACGACATCTGTTGCACGTCTGTCCTGGGAGAGGGATCCCTCCTCAGTCGCCTCCTGTAATGCCCCCTTAGACAAATGTGTTATTTGTGATACTGGGCTATATAAATACATTTGATTTGCACTTTGTTCTGCATTTTTATTCCTGCCCAATTTTGGCCAAAGTATTAACATTGTTTTGAAACTTCTGTTTTAAAAGTAACTGTGTGTCTTTAATGTATTTCAGCTACTTTGTTACATGTCAATAAATGCAGATGAAGTTTTATACAAAGTTTACATTATGAGTTCATTGTTATTAGCAGCAGCACAAAAATACAGAATCAAAAAATAACCATGTTCAACTTAGAATAGAATACATTTCAATAAAGTGTTATATAAAAAGGTAAAAATCTGAATTCAAAATGGATTAGTATGTTGTTGATGTAACTAAAGGACACACACCCACACTTGTTCCTTTCATTATCAGTTTGAGTGAGAAACATTTCCTCTTCGTGTTTGAATTGTTGTCACTATTCTCTTTGTTTAACACCGTCAGGGCTGAAACTACGTTTGAGGACACAGAGGTTCTTCAGAAGTGTTTCTGGTTATGTGTGTGTGTTTTACTGATCTGTGGGGGAGTGAACCTTGTGAACTGCTGTGTCCTTATTGCATAATTATGGTCATTATAGTTATTGACTATGTGAATCTTATGAATTATATGACGAGGCTTCATGTTACATGCCATCAAATGCTGATGCACATTTTCATACAATCACTATGAAAATGATCCCTTCTCTGTGACACTGTATGCGGGAAAAAATTTTGCTGCTGAAAATTTCAAATGTAATTTTTAATGCCGTCAGCACCGCAAACAAAATTCCATTTATCTGAAATGTATTTGAAAATCTATCTGCTTGAAATGACCCATAACATCGTGCTGCTCTGTGAGTGTAACTGCTAAAAGACGTGTTCAAATGTATCAGTCTGGACACGTAACTGATGGAATATTATCAACTGCGAAGCATTTATAAATTCAGTTTGCATTGATGTACTTTCAACATCTTCACAGCATTATAAGTGATACTCAGACATAAAAGTGATCCTTTTTCCATAGACATTTATATATAAAAGGGTGACATTGTCTTTCACTTCTGTCTACTGATACTCTCTGTTATATCTGGTCACCTATACTGGTTAGGAAGGTGAGGGGGCCGTAATCAAAACAAGACAAGGAAAAGGAAACCCAGTCCTTCACTGCCTGTGGTTGGAGCTTGCAGCCGCAGTTCATCTGGAGACACTCCCCTCATCCAATCAGCACAGGGTATGCATGAGTCACTTCCTCGTGTTTACTTCCTTATTTGGCAGGAAGGGGCTGTCCTTATTTGACAAGAGAGGAAAATGGTGGAAAGGAAAGTCAGTCGGCTTCAATAAGCAGAGTGACTCCAACAGTTTTATCTCTGGTGAGTAAATATCTGTTGTCTCAGTGATTTCTAATCTGTGATCTGAAGTATGTGTAAGCTCTGCGTGATAGCCGAGTCAGCTAGGACCGATTAAATAAATGGTTGATGTCTGTGTGCGTGATGTTGGGAATCAGGAAATGAGGAAAAACCGGCTTAAAAATAAACAAAGTAACACTTCCTGAGTTAAAGTTAAAAGGTGCCACTGGAGGTTATTTTAATTGATGAAGTTGATACATCAAATGCTACGGCATGTATCCATTTGTTTATTGTTTTCAGGCTTTCTTGTGTTACTAGGAAGACACACCCACTCTAGTCCCTGATTCTTTCTACAGGACAACATCGAGGAGGATGATTAATGTCCCAAATATGAGAAAGATGCAGTTGGACATTTGGATGTCATCTGTAATACTGCATTTAAGTGCTTTATTATAAACAATATCTTGTAAAATTCCCCAAACAAAACAATTGCTTCTTTTTTAACTGAATGCTTAATTTATACATTGTGGAAGAACAAATACAAGTTTTCTGTTGAGCTGCATGAATTTGTTGATTGACAAGAAATTAAAAAAAATCGAAAACTATTTTGATGATAGATTAATTAAAAAATAAAGTAATTCTTTTTGTAAAGCTAAAATGACAAAAATCTACTGGTTTCATCATCTCAAGTGTGAATATTTGATGGTCTTTATGATATTAAACTTATACCTTTGGGTTTTAGACTGTTGTTCGGACAAAGTAAGCAATTTTAATGTCAGTTTAGGTTTTGGGAAGTTGTGATGATCTTCATCGATCTTTACTATTTTCTGACATTTTATAGACCAAGCAATTAATCAAAGAATCAAGAAAATAATCGATTAAATCACAGAAAAATTAATTATTCCAGTTCTAGTTTTCTCCTCTGCTTACATGTTGGCGCTCTGTGTCACTGCTGACAACATGAGGCCTTATTGTGACCTGTTGCCAGTAACATTAGACTGTAAGATGACACTTTTTTTTTTACATTACGGCACATTGCGTTTGTGCAGCAGCTGGTGACATGTGGGCTGTAACCCTAGCAACCTGAGCCAAGCCGTAAACTTAGTTTCAAGAAAAGACCCTCTGTGACCAATCCTTTATGTACATTTTGAGATTGTGCTCAGAAGCTAAAGCCATGCAGTGTATGGATTCAGTTTTAAAGCTATACTGGATATATTAAAGATATCTTTTAAACACATGGTGCTTTTTTTTTTTTTTTTTTATCTCTCTAGCTTCCAGACTTACTTTGTGTGAATCTTAACGTGGCAGAAGAAAAGCAGCAGTCATGGCAGATGCAGAAAAGATCAAGAAAACTGCAGCCAAGGTGCTGGGCTGCGTGGAGAAGGTGTCCTCCTTCGCTTCCTCCATCGACCCTATCTTTGGCATTGTCGCCTCCCTGGTTGGGGTGGCTCGCAAGGGCCTGATTAAGGAGGAAGGCCACGCTCTAGACAGCGAATTCCAGACGCTCCACACTCAACTGGAGAGCATCTCTGACAAGAACCAACAATGTCTGAGGCGGATCCGCATCGACGAGGTGAACGAAACCTACGGCAAGTATGAGGAGTACATCAAGCACCAGTACACTGCCTTCAACAACATGGTGGCGCAGGTGAAGAAAAATCCAGACCTCGCTCAGTGCTACATGGAGACCTTTAAGAACATTTATGAGAGAGACAAGAGTGACATGAGCCTGGATGTGTACTACAGCGGTGTGATGGGTACCAAGTTGCTGTTTGGAAGACCGCTGCTGAAGGTGTACCTGGACAACTGCGACGGCAACCGTGAGATCATGGAGCGCCGCTGTTCACACATCACCCACCTGTTCCACATGGGCCTCATCGCCCTCATGGCCTACACAGCTGTTACAGAGGACGACGAAGATGAGGTGCGGGACAAGTGGGCCACGAGGGTGGAGAACATCCAGAGGAAGATGCAGGAGATGCTCAGTCAGTGCAAAGACAACTCGTCCTGAACATGAAGCTGCAAAGAGAGGACGTCTGGGAACAATCTGCTTTGGACCAAGGAAAAAAAGACAAAATATGTTATAATATAAATCTAAATAAAACCAAAGCCATGCTTTAATTTTTGCACTTGAGCTGCACCTGATATTCCTATCGCAGCATTTTAGTCATTGTATCCACATTGTATGTTATTTTTTGTTTCAAAGAGACCACTAAATGTTTCAGTTGCTTTGTGTTACTTGCCAATGTACTGTATGCTGAAGTTTTATACAATCTCTTCAATTAAAATGTACATATTATTAGTCGATAAAGTTGAACATTTGTGAAATTTATTTCATCCACACTAAAACCAGCAATCTATACATTAAAAAGCCATGCCGTACTAGTCAGTCAGATTTGTTATAAGGCCGTGTTTCGGGGGATAGATTTGAACTCAACGTGGATTAATACTTTGCATCCATAAAACACTCTTCTAGAAGAAAACAGCTCTTAATACCACTGTTGAATACCTACATGAACCCTGCATGAAACAGAAACCACTTTCAAGATAAACAATAAGCATGTAAAAACTAATTTATTCCAGGTAGGAAGATGATACAGTTTTGGTGTTTTTATGGAGTCTAACAATATGTAAGGAAAATCAATACTTTTAGATGGGTTATAATAACCAGTGGGAAATGCAGATTAGCTTAGCATAAACTGCAAACAGGGGCAAACAGCTAGCCTGGTTCTTTGCAATGGTAGCGAAATCTACCTACGAACACCTCTTAGCGTCACTAAAATGTTGTATCTCATTTGTTAAATCTGTAGAAATAACTTAAGTGCTCTTTTATGAGGCCGGTAAATATCGGACTATTTCTTTTTAGGGAGCACTGAACCCCCACTGGTTGCCTGGCAACTGCTGTAACAGTCAAGCGCCTCACCCCTCTTAAAACAGCAAATGGTCGATTTTACAATGTGTTTTTATACTGATAAAAGAGATATATTTAGTTAGTGAGTTTCAAATGTGCTGACAGGAGGATATTGTAACCGGTGGAAAGAGCCAGGCTAGCATATTTCCCCTTTTCTTCCCCAGTCTTTGTGCTAAACTAAGCTAACTAGCTGCTAGCTGTAGCTTCGTGTTTAACAGACAATGTTAAGAGAAATTAAAAGAAATCACTCTCACCAAAAAGTTGTAATTGATTAAATATAACGTCCCTGTAACTAAGCATGTACTATGGACTATCATTTATCATTTTAGAGAATGAATGAATAATTAAATGTGCCAGCACGAATCCTTCCTTCCAGCCGCCACATGCTCGGGCACCTGTCCGTGATTGTAGACAGATATGGACAGACTCTTTCATTAGCTTTACTTTAACTTGGAAATGATTTATCAAGACACGTTTACAAAACTTGGTTTACAAGCTAGAAATTATCGTAAAAGGCAATTAACTAAGTAATCATCAACTTAATTTACCGTTACCTGAAGCAGGTGCACTGCTCTTTATGGAGTAAAGTCCGGTCTGTTGGTCGTGGGGACGATTTATTTATTTGTTCTCTCTATGGCCCCTCTCGGGCTCCGTACCCGGCCTATACTTTATCTTTCGTTTTTTTTTTTTTTTTACAGATCAGCTTTTATGTTTTTAAAGAATTTAGCAAGTGAATCATGTTTATAAATCTAGTAAAACTTGCAGTATGTCGTATTAAATGCTGCCGCACTGAGTCCCCCTCACCGCCAGAGTTCTCTGTTTTCCGACCCGAGCCGCTGTCACAAAACGTAACGCGATTCCTCTGTTTGTCTCCGCAGCCCTGCCCCAAAGTTACAGGCCTGCAACTACTTCACCACACAGATCTGCTCTGAAGCTTTACCTGTGGCAGCCTCTGTTTAAATCAACACTTTGAAAGTCCTCGAGAACTGAGTCAAGGAGTTTTTGTTCTGTTTGCGGGAAAAGTCACGTCGCTTTAGGTAAGTTACATCTGCTCAACGAGCGGAAAAGCGTCAGTGAGGAGTGTAGCATCCCGGCTACAGCTGCTGATTCAGTCCAAAAAGTTGATAGTGTTTGTTGTGGACGAGAAAATGTATCAACACTGGATTAACCCAGCACCTAGGGATGTAGTCTAAAATATAGCATATAATATACTTTGTGTGATAACTGTTTAAAGACAACAGAGTTTAGTTTCCGGGGCGTAACCTCCCTTTGAACTCAATAAGTTGATTTCTGAACCGATAGTTATTAATGTTACTTTATTGCTATTATTATTATTTTTTTATGTCTTTAAAGAGTGAGTAAAACCTGACCGATGTACTGCATTGTAGATTCCTGCAAAATGCATTATTGTTCATAAAGAGTAGTAAAAGTTGCTGTAAGCCCCTTAATATAATGTCTTATATCCACAGTCATAAGGCATCACAGGTGCCTTACAATATCAAGTATCGTATAATATATATAATGTATTATATTTGTAGTGTATTACAATCATATGTACCTCAAACGTTGTCTGTTCTGGCTCTTAAAAGCTGCATTACAATTTAGTGATGCGATTTTCACAAGTTACATGACCCTTTAAGGGAAATGAGATCTATATATGAGACCTATCTGGCCAACACTCAGCCCTAGTGTAGATTAGCTCTGCCACTAACAAATACTTTCATTAATCCAACGATTATTGCCTCAATTATTCAACAGATATTTCGGTTAATACAGAGAAAAGCAACACATTCTCACATTTGAGAAGCTAAAACTAGAAAATGTGTGACGTTCTTTCTTGAAATATGACTTAAAATAAGAAATTGATTATCAAAATAGTTGCAGATACATTTTATGTCGAAAAAACAAATTGATCAATCAAATTGTAATCAGCTTGAATATTTATAAAGCACCAAAAGACATTCCCAAAGTATCATCACATATCTGGTATTTGATATTTAGTAAAGGTTGTTTTGTTTAGCAGAATTGCTCAGCTTTAACCTCAGACTGGATGTCAGTATTATAACTTATCTCAACATTTATAATAACATGTACTCCCCCTGTGATCTTCTGTTTTAGGGATGCCTCTCCACAGCATTTGGCCCTTGTGTAGAACGTTTTCTCGGGACTGAGAAAAAGTCAGCAGTATGGGCAACGAGGACAGCCTCGAGAATGTGTTTGTCGCTGTCATTCGCCCAAAGAGTCAAGTCAGCCTGAGCTCAAAGGAGTACAGAGCCAAAGCCTATGAGGTAAATGTGCTGCTGGCCTCAACATCAAAACGAAAAAAAGTTATATGAAATCTAAAATGCAACGGACAAAGAGGAAGCTTATGTTTCTTCTGAGGGATATACACATTTCTGTGTGTAGTTTCCAGGGTTATTGTCATAAACTCAAGAAAAAGAGAAAAACTAGACTGAAACGATATAACCTAACAATTGTATGGACTTGACATTTCAGATGGAGCTACGCTACAATTGCTTCACAATGAATGCAGTCTAGTGTTGTAGAATGAAATAACAAGAACATGATGTAAATATTCTAGTAAATAAAATGCCATTTAACCAAGCTATTCAAGCTATCAACGTGTGGTAGTCAAAAAGTACTCATTGATTCCCAAAACTACAGTAAAACTAAAACTTAACCTTTTGTGAAAAACTGAAACCAAACTAAAATGAAATTGAAAAGTCAAAACTAAAATAAAAAATAATTGAAAATTCGAAATTATACATCTTTCCAGCCATTTAACCAGCTTTCCAGTCCATTGTTTTTAACTCAGTTTCCATGTTTCCTCTGGTTCCTGTAAAGATCCTGCTGATTGAAGTGCCTTTGGAGGGGAAGGAGAAGAAAAGAAAGAAAGTCCTCCTGGCGACAAAGATCCAAGCAGCAGGAGACAAATCCAAATCTATATTGGATTATGTTGATGAAACAATCAGACCGATATCCAACAACCAAGGCTTCATAGGTGAGTGTGGGAAATTCGCACTCATGAATATTTATAATCTCAGACCAATGCTGACTTGTCATTTAAACCAGTGGCCAGGAATGGTCTTCTCATTTAAGTTGACTTGAATCACTGATCCAAACACATTTTTGGTTTTCAGGAAAGCGTGTGGTGCATATGAAGAAATTCCCCCTTGATGGAAACAATGAAGGAAAAGAGGCCTCGCTTTTTGTCGTGCCAGTCAGTGTTAAAGGTAAGCAAAAATAACAAAGAATCTGTCCCTCTAAATCGCTGCCTCGGATATTGTAAATAGTTTACATGCTGTATCTTAATAAATCACTCTGAACAGACAACAGCAAGCCTGTGTACAGCGCCGGGAGCCCGAGCTTCTACTGCTTCCAGGACATCATGCGGGTGTGCAGTGAGACCAGCGCTCACTTCTGCTCCATCACCGCCAAGATGCTTCTGGCTTTAGACAAGTGAGGAAATATTTAAAACATAGGCTGCGGTTGAATAGTATAAAAAAAATGACGTCCTATGTGTTTTCCTAACCACTTTTCTTTGACCTCGATGGCTTCGTACTTATGCAACTGCAGAGGTTTTTGTTTTTTTGGAAAGTACCTATATTTCTAACACATAGAAAATGAGTACAGTGACAAACTCAATGTTGTACAATTCAAGTAAGGATTCCTGTAAAACGTGTGCAGTTAAACAGCGATGGCGGATGTTATTAAAGGCAGAATGTTGCGTTGCTCTAAATGTTGCCTCCGCAAGGAATTGTGGAACGGCATCTCCTTTACTTTCTAAAGGAAGGTCCAGTGTACTTTATGCTCAAGGAGATAAGAAAGATAAGCATTGAAGCACCTTTATTTAGCTTTTAGAGAATTCAACCAGAACTTATCATGGCTGCCACTTAGATACTTCTGGGTCATTTCACTCAGTTAGGAACCTTCCTAAGCAAAAAAAAGACTATACGACCGCAGCCTCAGTCTTCTTGGAGGAGGCTTTGGGGAAACCAAGCTTTATCTTTGCCTCTTTGACATCCACAGATGGTTAGCAGAGCAGCACACCGTGCCTCACGCCATCCCCGCTCTGTTCAGACCAGCGCCCGTTGAGCGGGTGAAGACCAACGTCAGTAACCCGGCCTACAGCAGCGAGGGCAAACTGAGTGAGGAGGGTCTGCACATGGGCTACACTGCTCTGGAGATCAAGAGCAAGATGATGTCCCTGGAGAAGGCAGACATGTGCATCCTCAACCCGCTCTACGGCTCTGATCTGCAGTACACCAACCGGGTGAGTCAGCTTTTTTTTAAACCAGAAGATACTTTGTAGAAAATGGATGGGGGATGGACATGTTTGATGTCATTTACCAGGGGAAGATTAAAGTTTAAAAGATAGAAATGTGCTTTTGTTAGTAATATATAAATGTGTGATTGTCTGTGCACTGGGACCTAAATCACCCTCCCTTTGTCATTCCTGCTCCTTCGGCCTTTTGTTTGCAGGTGGACAAAGTTATAATCAACCCGTACTTTGGGCTCGGAGCGCCCGACTACTCCAAGATCCAGATCCCAAAAAGGGAAAAGTGGCAACACGGTCCTAACTGTGTGGCAGAAGACAAGTGAGGAGTCATTCTCTTATTAAACCACATTGTGATTACTGTCATCTCCTATCAACTTCTGCTCCTCTTCGTGTCTCATTTCTCATTTAGTCATGACACTTGCAACCTGTTCCTTCTTTTTCTTTGCACCGTACACCATGCAGTCTGAAAAAAAAATAAATGCATTTGAAATGATATGAACAAATTTCTCTGCAGGGAGCGGCAGTGGGTGGAAGACTTCCCCCTCCACCGCAGTGCCTGTGAAGGAGACACAGAGCTGCTGACTAAGCTGCTGGACAGCGGCTTCTCTGTCAAGCAGCTGGACAGCGACCACTGGGCTCCCGTTCACTACGCCTGCTGGTGAGTCTGACGTTTTCTCACTTTGGTTTGTGTCGTTAATGATGAGTTGTGACAAAGTTTTGTTTGGTTCCTTGCAGGCACGGTAAAGTGGAGGCCACCAAGCTGTTACTGGAGAAAGGTAACTGTAATCCAAACCTGCTGAACGGCCAGCTCAGCTCCCCTCTGCACTTTGCAGCCAGAGGAGGCCACGCAGAGATCGTGCAACTCTTGCTGCAGCACCCCGAGATCGACCGGGTACGAAACGCGACGTTGGTGTTGTCTTAACATTTGGCCGTCTTCCCCTCTATTTTCCCCCAAATCTACTATGGATTATTTTCAAGCTGCTATTATAATTTTAACATGATGTTAATGTCACTACTGCTGCTGCTTTCCACGAGGACCAATGTACATTTTTTGATTTGTTATATCAGTAAAGCGTTATAAATGTTATATCTATTGTAGATTTAGAGAAAAAAGTTATCGTAAAAAAACTTTTTCCTTAACTATTTTCTTTCTTTGTTTAAATTGAATTTAAATGTGTCCTTTTTTTCAGTAATGCACATGCAAAACACATAAATATCATGATGAATGATACATGAACAGGAGGCCTTCTGCCAATACTGATAGTTATATCAGTGACGTGTTCACAGCCTGATAAATTCAACATTTGATGTTCATTGCACTTGATATAATGTAATATTGTAAATTGATTTATATATTAATTGCTTTTTGTTGCTAATTTACACAACGCATTTATGTATAAAGACGCACTATATCACAACTCGCAGTACAATAATAGTGGAAGACGATAACCCATAAATACTGATATAAACGTTGCCACCAACAGCACTTAGAAGACCAGCAGAAGAGATCACCTCTTCAGGTGTGTGAGGAGAACAAACAGAACGAATGGGAGGAGACGGTGAAGCTTCTGCAGCAAACCAGCAGCAAACCTGTGAGTCGCACATCAGACACTCGTATAATTACTGTGTTGGTATTGCAAACATGACACTAAATTAGTATTTAGGCTGATCTCATCCAGCTGCAATTTTGCTTTGGCTGGTCTTTTACATTGTGTATATGCGTTTTATATTTTTTTACAAGCTTACTACAGTTTGTCCATAATGAGAGCCTTTTTTGGCAAGACACTGTTCATTTTTATGAAGTTTGTTATTACTATATCAAAACCTACTCACATCCTAAAGTATACACTTCTTCATACACGCGTTTGATAACATAATGTCAGGAAACAACGTTTCTTTTACATATTTCTGTGGCAGTTAAGTCTGCTGCTCACTAGATGGTGCTATCTCCTCAAGCGTAGTCAATGGTGTCCTGCACATTTAAAATAAATATATCTGATTTTATTTTTTAACAAAGAACTAAACTGTGTCACTTGGTTTTGTTTATGGTACGTATGTGTTTTCCACAGTATGAGAAGGTGCGTATCTACCGCATGGACGGCTCGTATCGCTCCGTGGAGCTGAAGCACGGCAACAACACGACGGTGCAGCAGATCATGGAAGGCATGCGTCTTTCACAGGACACACAGCAGTACTTTACCATCTGGATCTGCTCCGAGAACCTCCGTAAGTTCACTCGTAAGACACACGTGTGCTGAAATTGATCCTGTGGCTATAAAACCAACACCATGACATGCTCGGTCAACTTCAGAGGAATTTATCAAACTTTGTTTTATGTCCGATAAGTTTGATCAAACGTTTTATGTTGTTTCTTGATTCAGTGACTGTAATACTAAAGGTTAAATAGTATATGGAGACTAAATCTTTTTAACAAGGTATCTTTCAACCTGAGAACATCATGTATACAGTTACCTTGTTTTTATCATTGCAACAAAAAAACGATTGTGGAAACATTGGTTTGCATTTGGTCTGTCAGACCTGCAGCTGAAGCCGTACCACAAGCCGCTGCAGCACCTGCGGATCTGGACAGAGATTGTGACGGACCTGACGGTGCTGGATCCTCAAAGAGAAACACCTCAGCTCTTCCTCCGCAGGGACGTCCGGTTGCCTCTCGAAGTAGAGAAAAAGGTAGCTCAGTTAATAATGTAAAAGAAGCTGCTTGTTTATAGCCTGTGAAATGTTGGGTGGTGACTGACTTGGTTGCTGGTGTCAGTCCTCACTATGTCAGTCCTTATCTCACTGTTTTGTTCCAGGTGGAGGATCCTCTGGCCATTCTCATTCTGTTCGACGAGGCCCGTCACTGCCTCCTGAAGGGCTTCTTTCCTGCTCCGGACAGCAAGCTGATCACACTGGCCAGCCTCCTCCTGCAGATCATCTATGGCAGCTATGAGAGCAAGAAGCATAAGCAAGGGTTCCTCAAGTAAAACACTGTTTTAAAATGACATCTAAGGTTAAATACATATTGCACTGAACCTCCTAAATGTTAACATGAACCATTTCCGTTCTGCTGAGTTGTTGTATGAAGTAAAAAGCTGCATTTCTCTGTTTTTGTTTTCAACAGTGAAGAAAACCTGAAATCAATTGTCCCGATATCCAAAGTGAAAAGCAAAGCGTACCACTGGACCAACAGGATTCTGCATGAGTACAAAGTACGCTGGACGTTTTCATTGCATAAATTCCTCTCGTCTTTTAAATTAAATCCCACTGCTGGTGTCATTGACAGGCTGTTCTCTCCCCCTCTGACAGGCCCTGAGCACCAGTGAGGGTGTGAGTAAAGAGATGCACCACCTGCAGCGACTCTTCCTGCAGAACTGCTGGGACATCCCGACTTACGGAGCGGCGTTCTTCACGGGCCAGGTCTACACCAAGGCCAGCGCCAGCAACCACAAAGTCATCCGCGTCTACGTCGGGGTCAACACGCAGGGGCTGCACCTCATGAATATGGAGACCAAGGTATCGCCATCTCTTTATCCTGTGTTTTAAACACCAAACGTTACCTGAACTGCAATTTTGCTGGGCAGCAAAACATTGTTCAAATGTTCTAATTAAGATCCTAAAGATTTTTAAGTACCAGATATGTCAGGCTGCATTTTGGGAGAATGTGTAGAAAAAGGATCGACAAAACATCTAGACTGTCTCCATTTGGTGCTGCCATTGTTATGAATATTTCACTTCATTAAAACATTTATCATCATTTATTAAATAATTGTATCATTATTCTTTTATTTGAACTATATTTAAACATCATATACCTTCAATGGAGATACAGTATATTATACTGTGTGGAATAAGATGATCTTTCCAATCTTGAAGCTGCATAAAGGGGAAAACTGCTTGTAAAAGGGTTTGACTACAAGGGAGAGGCTAGTTTGGATTTTGCACACACTTTTATGGGTAATTGATGAGTGAAATTTGATTTTGGGGTGCAATATCTCTTAATGTTGTCCGCAATTAAAACAATTCATAGCGCAGAACTTGGCTTGATTGTTTTTTTTTAAATGATGTAAATGGCTTTTTCTTCTGTGTTTTTAATTGAACATTTTTGGTGATGTTTTTCTTTGTGCGTGCTCAGTATGATATTTGTTGCACCTCTGCACTCCCAGGTACTTCTCATCAGTTTGGAGTACGGCACATTCATGTGGCAGCTTGGACACGCTGACCAGTACTTCCAGATACACAGCGGTGACAACAAAATGAACTTCATTGTGCACACAAAACAGGTAACTGCTCCAGGACGTTTCCAAAACTATTCAAATGGTTCAAAGTTGTTTTTAATAATATAATGTATACAAATATGGACTGTAACCAGCCCAGAGTGCATTTATAAAGCTTAATATTTTGACAGCTCAAGTTTAATATGTCCACATGTTGAAAAGAAGTTAAAGCTGAAAAACGGTTTCACTTATGCTCATTATTTCCGTACAGGCTGGCCTTATTGTGAAGCTTTTGATGAAGCTGAGTGGACAGATGACATCGAATGATAAAGGCGTGACTGACAAATATGCGTACGGCTAAAAAACAGTTGATCCCATCTGCCAAATATCCCAGTGCAGGTTCTTCTTACTGACTTTCATTTGACTGCAATAACTCTGGATGAAGAGAAAAGTCGGCCTCTCCACAAACGCCTTCATTTTGTATATTATGCTTACTGATATCTTTCACAACTTCACATTGTGTATTTTTGACGAGTCATATATTTTGAGTGCATGTAAATATGTTTATTTAATGTTTTGTTTTAATAAACTGATGTATGAATGAAGATGTATTGTGAATTTGTGTTGAACACTTTGAACCACATTATATGGGCTGCAACTAATGATTATTTTCATTATCGGATAGTTTCTCAAAGTCCAAGGAGATGTCTTTTCAACGCTTAATCGACTATCAAAATAGATTCTATTTTATATTTGTCGCCTTATCGTTTCAGCTCTACACATTATATTCTATCAACAAAATAAAATGATTAATCTTGTGGAATATTATTCTGAAGGAAAATAGTAAAATGACCTGTTGAGGCAAATAGTTTAAACTGAGGGAAGTGAAATAATAAGGAATAAGTCAATAAAGATATCACTCCTACATGACTAATGGCTTTAGACTGAAACACTTCATGATAGAAGAAAAAATGTTTTTAGGTGATTCAACCATGTAACAAACTAATGTTAAATATAGACTGAGTACATGATCTTTTAATGTTATTAAAAGTAGCTAATACTTAAGTGAAGCAAGATACTCTAGAAATGCTGCATTAACTAGCTTACCTTGTTGCCATGCATAAAAAACTATTTAACAGTATTTTATGTATTGTAAATATATAACATAATGCTTATGCTGTGGGTGATTATGGCTATTGATGAAGCATACCTAATTTAAAACCTAATATCAAAGTAAAAAGCCCATGTGAAAGAATAAATATGATTAAGCCTACTCATGTATCATATACCTTTTTTTAAGGTTAGAATTGTGAAAATTATTATTTAAGTCATATAACTTCTACCAATGTTAAACAATGCTTTTGCTGAGATAACAATGTAAATGTTGCTATTCTTATTAGCCACTGTGCAAATTGGTAATATCTTGAAATGTAAAGCTAATTACATCCTTGTTGATTCGCCTCAAATACACAACCAGTTGACAGCAAACTAGTTGTCTTATTTCCCCCAATAAATTATTAATGTTTTGATACATGTTATATTTCGGTACTTCTCTGGGACGCCGGCAATACGTGTTACTTTTCAACGTGGTATAAAATGAAGGAAAACGTGTAAAGCGTTGATATTCTAACTATAATATTATACTATTGTCTGTAGTACATCCTTCCTCTCGATGGCGCAGACCACGTCCGTCCTGCTGGAGTGACATCATATAGCCAGACATGGGTTCAGCTACCGGCAGCCAATCACAGCGGCGGCCGCTTGACGGACACGCTGTCAACAGCCAATAGAAAGCCTCCGTTGGTCAGGCGGGGGCAGGGCGAGCGTTGACAGGTAGAGGCGTCGGTCACACAACAGGAACAGCAGATGGACATTTGTCCACCGGGGAGACTTTGAATAAGTGGACATTTATCTTCCCGACGACAACGCGGTTTCCTTCCAGGTGTTAGCGGGTGTGTGGGAGTTAAGATGTCCATCCACTTCTATGAAATGAGCAGTAGACTGCTCGGGGACACGGTGGGTAAGATGAGCGACAACCTGACCTCCGTGGTGCTGGCAGCTTCTGCCATCACCCTCACTCTGGGATACATTTCTAAGTTGCTGCTCAAACAGTCCCCTGACAGTGATCTGGTAAGTTATTAAAAAAAAAAAAAATCAGTGCTAAAATGGTTGTTGAAATTCCTTGGATGCTTTGTATTCATCATCCACTGTTGTCATGTTTCTTTTTGCAGAAATATCCACCTTACATACCCTCCAGCATCCCCTTCCTGGGTCATGCCATTGCATTTGGCAAAAGCCCTATTGAATTTCTTGAAAATGCTTATGAAAAAGTAAGTATTACAGGATAATTGAAACTATTAGTCCATTAATCTGCAACTGTTTTCATAATAGATCGTTTGCTTGCTAGAAATTCACTGTCCCAGCTTTTCATTGGTTGTTTTTCTGTGATATTAAACTTAAAATCTTAAAGTTTTGGACTGTTGGGCAGACAAAACAAGCTATTTCAATATGTCCAAACGGGCTTTGATAAGTTATATATTTTAAACAATATACAAACCAAATTATTCATCAACTGATCAAAAACATACTAAACAGGTTAAATTGTAAACTATTTGTTAGTTGCAGCTCTATGTTGCAGATTGCACTCATGCACAGAAAACTATTCAAGTCTTTATCTTTTAAATTATAATTATTTTTTTATATACCTCTAATCCACAGTGATTTGCACACGTGCACACTTGACCTTTCCACCTTGTTCAATTTTTTTTGGCATGCTTAAGAACTACACAATGTCTACTTTTGACACCAGTTGTATTTACATGGTTAATGGCATGCATATAAAAAACTAAATAAATAATTAAAAAAGTCTTAGAGCCTAAGAGAATCTGATATTATCCATAATAAAAGCAAAAATAGTAGAGGAATTAGATTAATTGTCGTTCAGCCCCTCAGATTAATTTTGTCCAGACCCCCCAGCACAGTTTTAACATCTGCGTCTCTGCTGTCCACCCACAGTACGGCCCCGTGTTCAGTTTCACCATGGTGGGGAGTACATTCACCTACCTGCTGGGCAGCGAAGCCGCCACACTGATGTTCAACAGCAAGAATGAGGACCTGAATGCTGAGGACGTCTACTCCAGACTGACCACTCCAGTGTTTGGCAAAGGAGTAGCCTATGACGTGCCCAACCCTGTGAGTGAAATCACATTTATTAACAAATCCACATTAGGAAGAAAAAGTCAAATTGATAAGATCCGACAAGTAAATAAGTGCTTTACAATTAATAACCATATATTGCAGCGATAACACCCAATTTCTTTAAAAATGTCGCAGATCTTTCTGGAACAAAAGAAGATGTTGAAGACCGGACTGAACATCGCTCATTTTAAGGAACATGTGAAAATCATCGAAGCGGAGACCATTGAGTATTTTCAGAGATGGGGAGACAGCGGAGAGAGAAGTAAGATCCTTCACAAATCACCTGATTAAACAGGAATATTAGAAAATTAACAACTAACATAATTCACTTGTAATCAGACTTCCTCCGGCTTGTTTTGGTCACTTTAGCCCAAAGCTTTGTGGAGTTTGTAATGTTTGTCATTTGTCTTATATTGAGTTTTTGGTGCAAAATATGTGTAAACTGATTGTTTGTCTGTCTGATTGCTTTGGGTTGTTGCTGTTTCTTGATCTTGCTGAATGAACTTTCTGGCGGTTTCAGACCTGTTTGAGGCCCTGTCTGAGCTGATCATCCTGACGGCCAGCAGCTGCCTTCATGGGAAGGAGATCCGCAGCATGCTGAATGAGCAAGTGGCCCAGCTCTATGCCGACCTGGACGGAGGATTCAGCCACGCTGCCTGGCTTCTGCCCGGCTGGCTGCCCCTGCCCAGCTTCAGGTAGGACCGCTGGAGGAGCTCAGGACACACACAGAAAGACATTCCTGAAGAGAAACTTGAGCGTTAGCATATTACAATACAAAAGAAGTCCAAAAATACAACATTTTTAGATACTTACTACTACAGTACTTTTACCAATCCCTCCTGATTGGACTGTACCTCAGATGACATTGTTTAAACTTTTCTCATATAAGTCAAAAATAATAACACAAATATAACCTTTTTTTGTTAGGAAAAGGGACAGAGCTCACAGAGAGATCAAGAACATCTTCTTCAAGGTGATTCAGAAACGCAGGCAATCTGGAGAGAAAGTGGACGACATCCTGCAGACCCTCATCGATGCCACCTACAAGTAAGAGAGCTGCAAAGTCCGAGCACAAAGAAATGACAGCATGGTTTCAATTCTGAGCTCATACTGCTGGATCACATTTTTGCCTTGTCATGTTTAAATGGATCATTAGATATAATCGTGTTTCTACAAAGACTTTTTAAGATAAATGATTTTTGTTTTAAAGATGCAGGACGGTAGAATTTTCACAAATTTAAGAGAGTTTGTGATCCTTAAATTAATTTAAAACCATCTAAAACACAGGGTTCTCATTAGAAAAACAGTAAAAGTCAATATACCCCACATCATGACAGCAATTGTACTTAATTTAATACTTAATTTGCTAAAATTACCATATGAGAAAATCACCAAAACCTCTGTAGAAAGCTCTCAGCTTTAACTTTTAAAATATGATTACGGCCCTTTAAACCCTCGTCAGTTCTAAAAATACTGTTTCCCCGTCAGAGACGGGCGACCCCTGAACGATAACGAGATTGCGGGGATGCTGATTGGTCTCCTCCTGGCGGGTCAGCACACGTCCTCCACCACCAGCGCCTGGATGGGTTTCTTCCTGGCCAGAGACAAAGCTCTGCAGGAGAAATGCTACAGCGAGCAGAAGGATGTGTGTGGAGAAGATCTGCCTCCGCTCTACTTAGATCAGGTGAGGCTGATTGTACAGAGTGATTATATTATATTGGCCATAATTATCACAACGTACAATATTATCTACAACATTTGGAATTAAAACATACTACATGGAATAAAAAAAAAAATTGCTTTACATCCCTGTTTCATTTCAGCTTTTCCAGTAACTTTACAACCTTATAAAAACATGACAAAAACACAATGATGCACAGTAATTTAACTAGGTTACTCCACAGTATAACATGGGATCGTGTCATTTCCAATGAAATATTGAATCACAATTAAAACAGTTTTGCTTTTTTTTTTTTGTTTGTTTTGCACGAGGAGGCTCCTTCTCCTGGTTGTAATTCATAACGAACATTTAAGTGTGTGATGTACTCTAAACTAATATACAGTTTACAAGCTACTGCAGTGACATTTATTGTAGTTAATAATAACAATGCAATCATGAATAAAGATCACATTTTCTTTTTAAAAATGCTTTTTTTTTTGCATCAGAATACAGACTATTGACACAGACTGAATAACTATTACTGAGAATTACAGATATGCATCAAATATGTTCTAGTGGAGTAAGTAATGGTTCCTTTGGGATGTTCTTCAAGAAACAGTCAGTTAATCCTAATATCGTGTCGTCCTCAGCTGAAAGATCTCAGCTTGTTGGAGCGCTGTTTGAAGGAGACTCTGCGTCTCCGCCCACCCATCATGACCATGATGAGGATGGCTCGCTCTCTTCAGGTAAGTACACCGTTTAGTTTTAAAAAATATATATTTTTAGTATTTAACATTAGCAAAAAAAAAGTTTCCCTTTTTTATTTTAATGCTGCATACGTTTAAAAAAATGTTCTCCCTTATTCTCTCAGACTGCAGCGGGATACACCATCCCTGTGGGCCACCAGGTCTGCGTCTCCCCGACCGTCAACCAGCGTCTGCAGGACACCTGGGTCGAGAGGATGGAGTTCAGTCCTGACCGCTACCTCAACGACAACCCTGCTGCAGGGGAGAAGTTCGCCTACGTGCCGTTTGGAGCCGGTACGAGAAAATGAATTGTTTTCATGAAAGAAGCTTGTTTAATTCGTCAATAATTGGTATGATAAATGCGGCCAATTATGTATCTAAATCAACAAAAAATCTGTTAAAATTCATGTGCTTTCAAAACGTGTATTTCAGGTTTTTTAAGAATATTAGCTGTATATTTTAAAACGAGCACACAATAAATAAGACCATGTACAACAAAGGCTTATTACTCAAAAAATAACTCCGAATCAAAACTGTACCTTTGTTGTCTGCTCTTCAGGCCGCCATCGCTGCATCGGGGAGAACTTCGCCTACGTCCAGATCAAAACCATCTGGTCCACTTTAATTCGCATGTACGACTTTGACCTGGTGGACGGATATTTCCCCACAATCAACTACACCACAATGATTCACACCCCTCACAACCCCGTCATCAGATACAAGCGGAGAAAACAGTGAGAGGCTCGCAGCGAAGACACGAGGAAACAGTGGAACCTCCCGAGTGTTTGAAGTGAAGCTGTAACTTCCTGGGACTTGAGTTTAGGAACATTTAGATGACTGCACTTTGCCTAAATGTCCAACCGTTAAGTTGTTGTGCTTCTTTCAGCCCTCTTTTCCCTGAATGTCAACAGTAATGCATGGATTTTTGAAACGTGTGTTTCCAGAGATAATAATACTGATTGTATGACTTGAACACAGATGCTAATATTCACAATGTGAATTCTTTAAAAAAAGTAAGTAACGCAGTGCCTTGATGGAGGGGAAACATCTGTTGAGTGAATGAAGCCTCGGGCCCCAGCAAGTTTTATTTAGTAGATAACTAAACTGCAAGTTATCCAGTGAACTCCATTATTCATTATTCATTATTCATTACTCTTCATGCGACAGACAAGTGTAATTGTGACTTTTATTTCATTAAACACAGAGAAAAATGACATAGTGAAACAGCACACACTGATGGCTGCAAGTCTGAATTATGTCCATCACAGATCATTTTCCTTCCACAATGCCAAAAGAAATAATCTTAAAAATAACTTAAGGTCATGGCAGCAATCCACATAGCCCCGCATTTGAGGATGTAAACTTTATTGCTGATTAGTAACTTCTGTTAAGTTAACGAGCGCCGACTATCTTTAGCTGAACAGAAAGTTACGTCTCACTGCGCAGGCTGAGACATTGTTGTTCATAGGACTCGAATAAAACTGTAAAATGTCTTGTTACAGAAAATATTGTGCTTATGACATGTTGGTTTATTTTGTCATCTTTGCGAGTTTTGGTTCTTTTGTTCAAGAAAACCAATTCTTAATGTTTAATTCCTTCTTTCAATAAAGAACATTTTAAAAATCAGCTCCCACACTGTCAGCACTTAATGCCAAATGTTTAGAAAAACTATGTTTTGGGACAGCAACCCTTATCATCTTCTAGTCAGTGGACAACAACAATAAATGAAAAATACTCAACTCCTTCAAATACTGTAGTCCTCTTTATTTCAGTTTTTGACAAAATACCCAGAAAATTCAAAGCTCCTACGCTTTACAAAAATACGTTCTCTACAAATGTCCTCTGTAGTCCGTCTGGCCTAAACAAAACAGTGTAGTGTAGAATATCCAGTAGCAGCCTCCTTAATGATAAACCCAAACATTCTTTACGTAACGCTGCACCCATACAACACAAACATATAAATTAATCACAAGATCTTAAATTAGCAATAGACAAATATACATGATTTAAGCTCATCCACAACAAAGAGGCAGATTCAATTACAAACATAGCTGTTTTTCAAGTGCTGGCGACAAAAAGCCTGAATACAACATGTTGTACACTAATAAAAAAAATGTGTTTTGGTCCGCATGGAAAGATACAGTACACACCAGAATGATAGAAAAACAGCAGAGCGCTCAGCACGAGAAAAGGCAACTGAGTTTCTTCAAGCCAAAGTAACTTGACTGCGTCTATCTTCTCAAGCCAAAGTGCAATTGAGCATATGAAGAAGCACCTGCGGAGAAAATAAAAGTTAGTTATATTGACAGCTACTTTATAGAGTTTAAAAACACAACAACTGGATGACACAGCAGCATTAAAATCCTTTAAAGGTTCAATGTGTAGTTCCGAGCCACCCGCTCCAAAGAAATAGGGGGCAGTATTTCACCTCTAAACTGGGTCCAAACTATTTAACCACCAGACTCGGGGACAGTTTTATCTCACAGGCCACTGTTGAACTCCTGAGCTCTGCGAAGTGTCACTACTTTCATATGTTTACAGTACACACATCTGTTTGTGTATTTAATTCCACTGTTCAGTATTTAAAATGTTACAGTCTGTTTTATCTTGTTCTATTTTATCTGTATATAATAAGATAAGATGGAACTTTATTCATCCCGAGGGAAATTGTTGTGCAACAGTTGCAATACACAGTAGGAGACAGTATAACAATTCTAAAATGTACAAATATTCCTGCATTTTACTTGCACCATTATGTCTCCTGCACTATTTTTATTACTTTATTTCATGTTACGTCTTAAGTATACAGTATGTTGGATTGTTGGAGGAGCCTGGGACTTAAGATGTTCATTGGCAACAACTACCCTGTAGCTTTTGTGCATAGAACAATAAAGCCTTTGAATCCACACAACGTCAACACTGTTAACCTTTTCACATTCTGTTTATAATGTTAATTCATTGTTTTAATTACACATTGAACCTTTAAACGGAAGCTATTTGGTGTTCCAACTGTACAGTCGGGACACAGCGTACAGTTTGTGTTACCTGATGTCACACTCCCCAGCCTCCTCTGCAGCGCCTCCAGTCTGGAGATGTAGTCAGTGAGCGCTCGGTCGGGGTCGTAGCTCTGCAGGTGTGAACAGGAAAGAGCTCCGGGGTCTCCCGCCATGTGAAACCTACACAACACAGACATCAGTAACAGAACTGACACAATATGTCACTATAAACAGGTCTACATTCTGCTTTGGGTTAGCCTTCAATTTAAAGAATTAAAAAAATGTAGCTTTTTGTTGGTTTTGAATGTTATTAACTTACAAAGGACCAGTATGTAGGATTTAGCAGCATCTAGTGGTGAGGTTGCAGATTGCAAGAGACTGAATACCCCTCCACTCACCCCTCCCTTTACAAGACTACGGTAATGTGAGCTGTCCGGTAAAAAAAAAAAAAAAGAATGTGGTAACGCCGTGGTATCTTTCAGGACCTTCACCTCACTCATTCAGACGGTGGCTGGCTGATTTAATCCCCCTAAATCCCACACACTGGACCTTTATTATTTTTATTTCATTATAATTTATAGAAATTAAAATGTTGTTGGTCAGAGAAAGCAAGAAATGGGCAATATCTCTTTCTGATCATCATGTTTTGCATCTTATAGACACATCTGAATTCTAACAACAAAAATGATTGTTAGTTTAACTGATAATAACAATAACTGTTAGTTGGAGCCCCATTTGATGTTGCACCTGTGCTGTGTGGAGGAGACAGCCGATCTGGGCGATTCACGTCCACTGCGTCCCCTGCCGCTGGAGACTCCTCCTCCACTTCCTCTTTCTCTGTACATATCCACGCTGCCTGGGTGAAGATACGGCGAGTCTGTCACCTCTGTACCTGAGAGATAGGAATACAAATGTATTGAGCGAACTTCTAAATGAAACTCTGGAACATGTAGGAGCCATGAAACCTGATATGTTTTGGTTACCTAATGTCTGTCCCGATCCGTTCTTGTTGACGCTGCAGGACGTTATGGAGTTCATCCCCGTCGCTTTGTGCCATCGCTTCACGAGGAAACGCATTCTGAGCAGAAAATGTGTAGGTTTTACTTTTATGAAATAAAAGTTGTTGAGCATATACATCTGTTGTTAACTTGAGGACTTTTTAATTGGATATCACTGGCCAAAGCAAACACTCTGCTCGGGCTGCCTACCTGGACAGAGCGATAGAGACTCGGACGGCAGAGCGGAAGCGCATCAGTCCCCGGCGCCGCTGGCTGAGGGACTCCAGGCTGGGGAGCGCTGGCCGGCCGCCAATCCTGGAGAGCAGCGACAGCGTGGCTTCCTCACACTCCTGGAAGCCGCCCAGCAGTAACAGCAGATACTTTTTCTGGTAGATCAGCGCTTTGCGGAAGCTTTCTGACCTCAAGTACTTCCCATACATCCTCTGGAGGCAAAGTAAGAAGTAAGATGACACGATTACAGAGTTGTTTGGAGCTACGACAATGAATTAACTACAAACTCCTTAATTACTGTGAGTTATTAGATGTTTTAGCTGACCTTTAGTGCAGCATTTTCAGCCTCAGGTCCTGTCATCTCTCGCACGGCGTCGCTCCTGATCTCACCCCGGAGTCGGGCCACCTGGGCCTGAGCCAGAAGTAAAGCTTTCTCCAGGCGGACCTTCTCTCTCGTCCAAGCCTCCCGCTCCTGGGGAAGTATCGTACCTGCCGAATCCGACTTCGAAACTCCTCTCCTGCTGCTGAACTGCAGGGCGAAATGAAACAATGGAATTTAGTCGAGTGACAACAGATGAAAAGCTGAAAACAAACAAAGAAACAAAGTTTACACTTGAGCTTTCCAAACTTCTAGTATCTTAATATCGACACACTTTTATGATACTGTATTGATTCTCAAAAGCACTATACATTTTTATTTAATAGTAAAAAACAAACAAGACACAGTCTGTATATATAGTGTATGCAACACTGTCTGTTTATATATTTTTTATTTACTTAATTATTTTACCTAAAAAAAATCCGGCAAGCATTTAAATATATATATATATTTTACTGATTGCACAAAACCTTTAAATACTTAAATAATAATATCAGTTTAGCCACCTCTATCAGCAGTATTTCCTGTCATGTACTCACACTGTCGTCTGGTCCCAGTCCAGCCTGTCGGTAGCGTCGGAGTTCTTCTTCCAAGCGGAGCGTGTGGTTCCTCAGATCGTTCTTCTCTTCGGTCAGACGGCTGACGAAACCTGTCAGCTCGGCGTTCTGCCTCAGCAGCCGCTCCGTCAGGGTGTTGGAGGAGCTGGAGGAGCCTCCTGCCAGCAGGGACACACTCTGCTGGGACACACACAAGCAGTCAATACCATGTGTGCACGGGTCAGGATCAACAGACTACAGACGTTTGGGAAAAATAAACAAGCAGTTGATTTGAGCTCATCAGCAAAGAGGAAATTCTTCCTTTTGACAAAAACTTGTCCACGAGTAGGTGAAGTAAACGCTCCTTGATTAAGTTTTGGCAAGAATTGGTCTTCCATATTTTGCTTTATATCATCCATTAAAACTGAATTCATATCAAATATAAATAAGTTACTGACCTCTGGGATGGAGGGCAGGCCTGGGGATTGCTGCAGCAGAGTGATGACCTCATCAACATTGGACTGCACCCAGGATAACTCTTCACTGTCGACCTCCGCACTCAGCCTGCACACAACATGTACAAAGGACAAACAATGAGTTCATTTCAATCAGGCGATATTAGACAAGTCCTGCATATCATGGTACTTTATGGATTCTGTTACAGGTTAAGTCTTACTTCTATAAAGACACTTTTATAATTTGATATTATATCATTTTTTATTAATGTTAAAACTGCAATAACACAATTTTGTTTTCCCTTTGATTACCTGCCAGTAGTCTTGTTCGACATGCCGCGGATCTTGGATGAAATGAGGTGGAGTTTGCCGAGGATCTTGTCAACTGTGCGCCAAGGACCTTGGTGCGGTCCGCTGGTGTGACCTGATGGAGCAGCCTCCGGGTGAGGAGACGTGGGGGAGCGCGCTGACTGAACCTTTCCACTCTTCTGCTGGAACACCCAGTCTTTGGTGCGGTCGGTGGACTCGCTGTGACAGACAGCCTGCTGATTAGAAAATAACAACGCACTATTAAAAAAAAATACTAAAAAGTCAGGTTTATTAAGAGTGTGTGACTCGTTGACACTCACACTGTGGCCATCAGCCTGCAGAGGTCCGCTCCCCTCACTCCGTCCTCTCTGCACTCCTAACTGGTTCAACCTCTCCTCCAGTTTTTCCTTCTCTTCTTCTAGACTCTTCCTTCCCTCCATCTCTATCTCCAGCTGCTCCTGGGCCTCAGACATTTGTGCGTCTAGCCTCTCCAGTTGGGCCCGCGCCTCCAGCAGCGCCGCCTGGTCTCGTCTTGACCTTTGACTCCCCAAAGTCAGCTCCTCCTCTTTACGTACCACCTCGAGCTTCTGGGCCTCCACCTGACTGAGGAGATGCACCACCTGGAGGAGAAAAAAAGAGAAAGAAATACAGATTTAAAATACACATATTTTTTACTGATGGATAGTTTCTTTTTTATATATTTTAATTAATGAACAGATATTTACACGACATTTTGATGATGATGCAATTAATCAACAGGTTTTTTGTCCCCTATCCTGTGGTTATTTAGAGCTAATTCGTCTCACCTTTGCATGTTTGTCATCCAGCTCCCTCTGCAGTCTTTCCAGCAGACTCCCTTCCTCGTTGAGACCCCTCTTATTCTTCTCGCTTCGCTGCTCACTGGACGGACCACCGTCTGAGGAGACACTCGTCCGCAGCTCCCGCTCCCTCCCCAGCGCCATGCTCATCTCCAGGGCCTTGGCTCGCTCCGTCTCCAGCTGGACCTGGAGCTCCTGGAGGCGTCTTTGGAGGCTGAGACGCTCCTGTTCGGCCTGCTGAGAGAACTGAGAGGAGGACTGCCGCTCCTGTTCCAGGGTCAGTGTCAGCTGAGCCACGCAGCTCTTCTGCTCCCCCAGAGTAAGGTGTAGGTCCTAAAAGGAAAATGAAAACACACTTTTTTTATGTGTTTCTAATGCAAATACCTCAGTAACTACTGCACCGCTGAATAAAACCGACTTGCCTATAATATATCCAATATCCAATACATATATATACATTTATTTTATGGGGGCAAGATATCTAATGTATATAGGACGTCTAGCTGAACTAAATTTGTGGCCCCGAGCCTCTTACCTCCAGTTCTTCTCGTTTACTGTCCTCGGTTCTCCCAGTCCGACACCTCTCCTTCTCCATGGCCCACTGAACATCTCTGCTTCTCTTCCTCTCCTCTATCAGCTGGTCGTTCAGTGCTTCAACCTCCACAGCCCTCTGCGATACCTCGGCCCTGTTGACAGAGATAATCTTTCAATTTTTCCTTCACCAGATGATAAAATGGTTAAGAAATAATTCTTAGAATTATTCTTGTGAAATACCAGATTATTTCACCTTTTCAGGCCTTTTATTTTCTGCTATACTACTGTATCCCATCAACAGATGCAGGGGAAAATCTGCGGGCCTTATGATGAGGTGCAGATCATATAACCGTGACATCCCTGAATTGATTCGCGCCTGGTAACTTTGTTGCATGCATTACCCCCCTTTCTTCCTCCTCATATTTCCTATCTACAGTATATATTTAGCTTTAATGTAAGAAAAAAAGGTTTCTGTGCAACCTTCAATACAGTATTTTGAACATCTAAAACACCGTTATTATGACGTCACAATTAATATGGACACCTATGATCCTTTTTTACTCTAGTATCTGCTGAAATGTATCCAGGTATTTTGGATACACGTCTGAGAACAAACATCGTGCCTAACCTGAGTGTGTCGAGCTCTTTGAGGTGTTTGTGCTGAGCCTTGAGCGTCGTCTCCAGCTCTAGTTTAGTCTGGGACAGTTCACCCTTCAGCTCCTCCACCAGCAGCCTGTCGGCCTCCGCTGCTCCGTCCGCGCCTCCTCCCTCCCTCTGCTCCGTGACGCTACAGTCACCACCCAAAGAGACAGCAGGCTGGGCACCTGGAGGACAACAATCAGAAAACCTTAATATCAGGATGTACATAAAAACACATTACAGCAGTAGGCAAAAATGAACATCACCAGCAAAGTAGTAGATTTTATTTTTTTACTATTTCACCTTGATGAAGTTGCTCTAGCTGACCACGTAGCTGACGAATCTCGGAGTTGAGACTGGACCTGTCCGCAGTGTGGAGCGAATCCATCGCCTCTCTGTGCTGGGCGTCCTGGATCAGGATATTACAAATATAACATTTTTCTTACTGACCAGCAGAAGTTATCAAAGGGAAAGGAAGACAAAAAAAGGTTGTTTCTGTCCAAAGAAGCTTTTGTCTTCTGTTGGGTAAAAGCCAGACTTTGTAATCATGTTCATCAATCAGAGAAGTCTTCAAAAGCAAAGACAGGACTTTGTCGATCACACTCAAAGACTCACGTGTGATGCAAACTGTTGTATGCTTTTATTATGAAATAAAATAAAAACTTGTCAGTGCTTGACTGAAGGTGAAGGGAGACCAAGCCTTTGCTCTTAACTGCTATACTTTGGACTTCCTTACTTATCATTAGATTATAAAATTCAACTGAAATTTGTAAAATGTATTTGATTACTAAGCTGCTTGCTTGACATTTAATGTTTTTAACTTTTGTTTTTAACAGTGCAATATAAAAATAATGTTACTTACTTGTTCTTAGAGATAGTAGAAGAAGGAAATGACTGGTTTAACACAATATATTTTCTAATAAATGCTATAGCATTAATACCAATTCCTGAATTTGAACAATAATAAATAAATGAAGAGCATTTATTCAGATCCTTATATAAATAACTACTGTCAAATGTCTCTTTTCTCCACCTAGAGTGAATAAAAAATGGTCTTTACCCTCTTTATGTGTGCAACAGTAAACACTACAGAGTTATCTTAAGTGGGTGAATTCAGTGCCAGATTACAGGTTCAGTTGTTTTTTCTGACCTGTTCAGCCAGTCTGTGCTCCAGCTGATTGAGGTGGATGATGGCGTCGCTGGTGTCCAGCACATCTAACTGGCTGTAGAGGGCGCTCTTCAGCACGCTGCGCTCCCTCATAAACACCTGCCGCACAGCATCCAGCAGCTCCGCACGCCAGTCCACACCGCCTGACGTCTGCAGCGAGTCAGAGACACACAGATAAAGACACAAACACAAATACAGTCCAGGACGAAATATAACAATTTGACATTGAAATCTTGCTGCTTTAAACTGGGATGTTTCTGACAAACAGTAAAAATTGTTTTATGAAGACTCCTCCGCTACCTGCGTTTCTCTGTGTGTCTGCATCTGGGTGATGAGGCCTTTGAGAGACTCCACAGTCGCCAGCAAGGCGTCTCTTTCCTTCACCCAGCCTGGGACGTTGAACTGGCTGCCCGGCTCACCTTCAGTGACAGGGAGCTCTGACAGAGAGAGCACCTGCATGCCCTCCTGGTGCACCTCCCGGAGCAACGTCTGAATACACAAACACCACACAGAAATGTTTTTGGATTTACCATCATTCGTCTGTGTAATTCAGCAAAAGAATTGGGGGGAAAAAGCCCTTCAGAGATGTAAAGACAAACAACAGATGAAATACATAATTCCTCTTAAGATTACAGACAATATGATCTCCCTGCACCTCACACAACAACAAATAACTTAAAATAATATGTCTGAACTCATTTTAATAGAGCTGTTAAGACCAGGAAAATACTGTATTTTTGTGTACAGCAACATTTCCATCATCATATTAATTAAAATCAGAGTAATACTTAAGTATAATCCTATATATTGTTGCGCTCTAGGACAACGTTTATAATAAGTGAAGGTACCTTGATCCGGTCAGGCAGCGGATCATCAGTCTCTCTCCTGGCGCCCTCTGGAGTCGTCCTAAACTCCTGCTGCAAGCTCGGGAAATCAAATCCAGTCCGCTGGCTGTAGTCTGAGCTGCTGTCTGCAAATGGTAAACATTTTCTTGAAATGAAATACTGACATATCAGAACACATGTATATGTACTAAAGGGATAGGTTTAGTTTTTTCCCCAAGTCAGTATTACAATAAAATACTGAGGTGGAAATTGGTCTTTGTTGTTCCCCTGCTCTCACAGGGCAATGCTGCAGCATCACAGCACGACAATTATTACCAATGCTAGTAAAGATGTGTGAAACGAACACAAGCAGCCATGACAAACTATTTAAAGCGTTGTGACACAGCGAGGCAAAAATAAGAATAGCTGAGCAGACGACTCTCTGAGGACACTGAAGTTATTTCAGTAAATTGTTTATTCAAGAAAAACCTGAAAACACAAAGAATGCGGCAGAAAAAACATTGAATCCGTTTTTCCTGTTCTAGTCATTGGAAATTTGAGGCGATTACAATACTGGGGTAAAAAAGACTTGAATATTTGAAGCAATAACGTAAAAAGAGGAGTAGCCCCTTGGTGTGATTGAGCCGCGTTAATGTGTTGTTTCTTACCACTTGTGTAGCCATCTTTGAACTGTGACGTTGGACGGTCTTGTCTTGATGAAGAGGCCTAGAAAAGATTAAACACTGTACTCATTAAAATGATAATACAACACATACAAACAGGTACATGAGCATGTAACAACTTAAAAACATTGAACTACCATACATTTCATTATAATGCCGACAGAGATGAAAACAACTACTTGATCAATCGTTCGACAGAAAGATAAATGGCAATTTACTTTGAAGTAATAATATCGGAGATTTTCATTTAAATGAATGTCTGTTAAGTCACTATACATCGCTAAATGAGATAACACAATGGTTCACTGATGAAAGTATTGTTATATTTAAATATTTGTAGTATTACCAACTGGAAGGCTGTATTGAGTTACTGCGAATGCATTTTACTGTACTTTTATTTTACTTTTAATTACTGCCGAGCATTTACGACTGTTGCAGCTTCACATTAAAAGCATTTAACTAACTCAAAGATTGGACTTTGATTATGAAGTAGTCACAGGAAATGCAACGTGTTTGTCAGTGAGCTTGACACCGACTGCTGTCGTTCATCACAAGATGTTTCCCGCCCTCACCTCTGTGGAGCGCAGCTTGTCGATGACCGCCTTGAGGGCTTTGCACTCGTCCTCCAGAGCCTGCGTGTCCCTACGAAGGCTCTCGCTCTCTGAAATATGCCGAGCCTCCATGTCCATGATCTCTGCCGCGTGGAGCTCCTGCATCTGTACAATCTTCTCCTGGAACTCTCCGATCACCTCCTCCATCTCCTCTTTGGTTGCAGACTCGCCTTCCGTGCCGAGGTCGGACATTTGCAGAGGTTCGGTCTGCGTGAACGAGTGAGTAACCGCCACGTGTTGCTGCTCAGAGCTGCTGTTTAGCCGAGCGCTGTGCGATTTGTTGGAGGACTGCTGGCTGGACGGGGCAGAGCTTTTCCTGGAGAGAGATGGTTTCTCTTTGGCACTGCTTCCCTTACCAGCCGGCTGTTTGCCTCCTTTCCTTTTAGGCTGGGTGGTGGAGGAGGAAGAAGCAGAGGAGACGGGTTGAGGAGAAGGAGAAGGCGAAGGAGAAGAAGATGGAGGAGCAGAATCCGCTGTCTTCATCAAGGCTGTTCGTACCACCTGGAGCTCCTCTTTAAGCTTAGAAATGGAAACTTCACGAACGTGGAGTTCGTTCTGTAGTTTCTCATTGTGCTGCCTGTAGCTGCCGAGTTCTTCTTTGGTGGTATCCACATTGTTTTTAAGCCCCTGGAGCTCCTCTTTGAGAGCAGAAATGGAAACTTCACGGACTTGGAGTTCCTCCTGAAGTTTCTCATTATGCTGCGTGAAGCTGTTGAGTTGTTCTTTGGTGGAAGACGCATCGTTTCTGACCTCCTGGAGAAGCTCTGTCATGTTGGCTCGTTCTTCATCAGCCTGCACCTTGAGGATGATTCGAAAATAGTCAAAAACTACACATCCAGCCATTTGTCATGAAAGAATATGACGTTTTCATAAAAACCAACAATCTTATCCGTCCAAGAGAAATATAAATACACTGATAATACAGAACATCTCATTTCAATGCAGAAAACTTAAGTTAAAAATGTTTTGACTTACTTCAAAAAGTTCTCCTTTAAGGTGAGCGATGGTCATTTCCCGCTCCTTTAAAAACACAATTGCACGTAATCAAAATGTGTATAAATAACATAAATGTACAGACATATGATTAGTGAACTAAAATTTGACATCAATGTAGAATAAAACGAGAGTTGACACTTTGACATTTTGTGAAATACGGTTAGATGCTCTCTGGTCAAGAATTGAGAGGATTGATAATAACTGTCCGTTAAACATGAAGCTGCAGCCGGTCAGTTCAGTTTAGCAGAAAGACTGGAAACTATATGGCTTTGTCTGAAGGTAACTGAATCCACCATAGAAATGTATGTTTCAGTAGTACAGAGGTTTCTACAGATGACACTGAACTCAGAACCCAAGACAGGATGTGGTTGTAAAGATTTGAAATGTCTAGCTCTGTACCTGCAGCAGCTCCTGTAGCTTCTCTAAGCTCTCCCTGCAGCAGTTCAACTCCTCTTTGGTGGCAGCTGCCTCCTTTTGAGCCTCCATCAACTCCTGTTGAAGCTCAGACAACTTGGTTTCCTCACAGCCTCCAGATGATACCTAAAGTGACAAAGTTTAAATATTAGAAAAGAAAAGTCTTAGTTTAAAAGTAAACTGCGTAGTATTACATTTTTGTTCCTACCTTCTGAAGTTGTTCCTGCAGTCTCTCTATTGTAATCGTTTTGTCCTAGAGAGAAAAGCACATGCTCGTTAATCTCATACATTAAAAACTCTCTCTAGTAGTATGGACACTAAAAGGCAGTCACATACTTGGAGCTCCTCCTGGAGTCTGCTGCAGCTCGTCCTGTAGCTGCTGAGCTGCTCTTTGGTGGCCGAGGCCTCGTCTCTGACCTCCCGCAACTCTTGAAGAAGCTCTGACACAGCAGCCGGCTGCTCAACAGCAGAGGACGCCTGATAAAAAGGTCATTCAAAGTTATCAGAGCTGTGTCAGGCAAGAGACGGCATTACACAGCCTGACACTTGATTACAATGGCTTCCCTGGGTTTTTCAGAAATTGATGATATGGGGTACAGAGATTTAGTGTTTTTTTAGGCAAAAAAGACAAATATGTCACTCACAGTCACAGTTTTTAAGCGTAAATTCAAACTTATATTTGTCATATTCAGATGGATACAATCTTCTTATTCCTTCTGTGATTCTTGGGTCATTTTCTGTCCAAAAATGGCCTAAATATCAGTCTCAGTCAAATTTCAAATGTGCAAATAATCACATTGTATCAGTGCATCCTGTTGCTTGGGAAAAATGTGATATATTCCCATAAATGAAACTAACATACCTAAATTGGAACTTTAAAGCAGGTCTCGCTGTGCTCTTTAAGGGAATATTTTTGACATTTTGGGAAATCCCCTTATTGGTTTTCTTGCCGTGAGTTAGATGAGAAGCTCGATACCCTTCTGATGTCTATACAGTAAACATGACGCTACAGCCAGCAGCTAGTTAGCTTAGTTTAGCACAAAGACTGGAAACGGGGGGAAACAGCTGGCCTGGCTCTGTCCAAAGGAAACAAAATCCACCTACCAGTTCCTCTAAAGGTCATTAATATACATATGGCATCGTGTTGGTTTACTAATTGTAAAACATGTCTGGTTTTATGGGGAGTTGGGTTATGTGCCGGACTATTTCTTGGCCAGGTTCCAAATGTTAAACTAATACTTTATCACTTATTGGCAAACTCTTACCCCCACAGCCGGTGATGTCTTCTGGTGTGTCTTGGTCTTCATCTGACTGAGCAGATCCATGAGCACGGCCAGCCTCCTCTCGTACTCCAGCACCTCCTCCTCAGAGCTGGAGAGCAGCTGCTTCTGGAGCTCCTGGTCTTTCTGCATCCCGCTGAGTCCCACCTCCAGCTCTCGAAGCCTCTGGGTCAGGTGGACCACCTTCCCTGTGGGAACTAGTCTCGCTTGACTAATTCCACTGAAATCCATTTTGGGAATACCAAAGTCACCAAAGTCATAGATGTGTGGCTCCACATTTGGCTTCACATGTGGCTCAGCATGTCTCAGATCGTCCTGGCTTTCTTTGGATCCCTGCGCCTGCTGTTGCAGTGCCGCCTGGTTGACGAGCGCTGGAGCCAGTTTCTCCCTCAGATTTTCCTCCAGATTTGAGACGCTCTGTTGGAGACCATCCGCATAGCTTTGTGTTTGCTCCACAAGGAGGCGACAGCGGCTTAACTCACTGTCCTTTTCACTGACCAGGACCTCGAGCTCCTGGATGCGGAGGGCCAACTCCTCCACTCTGGATGTTGCACTCTGCTCTAAAGCTTGTACTTGGGCCTGCATGACTACAAAGCCTGCAGTTTTCTCTCTGAGAGCTTCTTCAAGTTCGCCCTCTGAGCTCTCCAGTTTTTCTGTTTCGGCTAAAGCTTCTGCGGTCTCTTTCAAGCGCAGGTATGTCGTGAACAGCTTACTGTGCTCTGTTTTGAGTGTATTGACCTCTTTGGTGGCCATGTCCATTTTCTGCTTCATTTCATCGTATTCCTCTTTACTTGGCCCCTGCACGGCGCTCTCTGGCTCAACCTGGGTGTCCTCGTCTTCCTCTGCAGCCTGCTTCTGCTCGATATTGGCCAGCTCCTGCTGAAGTCTGTCTATGACTGCATTCAGTTGGTCAAGCTCCTCCTCTTTATTCTTCTTCAAGCGTTCTTGTTCGCTCCGCAAGCACTCCACCTGGGACTCCTGGTCTTTAATTAGCTCATCCCTCTCATCAATTTCCTAAAGAGAAATATGCAGATATTATTTAACCATATAAACATCACATTTGAGGCGTCCATAGCTATCCCGCTATTCGGATAAACCTCTGAGTCCCTGTCGTGCTTAGAGAGATTCTTTGGACAAAAGTGTAGTTTTCATTGCAATTTTTATAAAAAAAAATTCTGAAATTGATCAGATTGTAAAAGCAAATGTAAGACTCAGAGGTTTAATAAGCCACCTCATATAAGCAAATGATCACCTCACAACAGAAAATGGTGTGGAACAACTTACCGAGGGAAAACAAACAAAAACAACCCAACGGAAAAAAAATGGCGGAAAAAAATGGAGCAAACATAAAGAAAGCGTACACGAATGCAGAAAAACACACACTGATGCACTAACACCGAGCTATGCGTATTCAAAATAGACTTTTATTCTATTTCGTATAAGCATATTGCGTTACCTTGTTATTAGAGGCTGTTTCCATGTGTTGGAGCTTAGTGATCTGTTCATTAAGAAGTGCTATTTCCCTGTCCTTCTCCTCCATCACCTTCAAAAGTCAGAGATTATACCGAATGGCTATTATTAAACACATCACGCAAAAGTCCACTCAGAGTCCGCCTCATGGTGAACTACTGAAAGTACACGAGTCAAAGAAGAGTCCTGCATTGCAGAATAACAGGCAAAAAAAACCTGAAAAAATGTGCAAACTAAATAATAGCAACATAGAGCAAAGTGTTTTTGCAGTTTTAGAGCAGAAATGTAATTGTTATATGGACATAATTGTGGTATAGGCATTATATTAAAGAATGATCCTGTTTACATCTGATGGGAGCAGTTTATGGTTGTGTGAAAACACCAAACCCTGTGTTGTGTCGTACAGTTAAATACAAGCTTATTTGTCATCGGTCAACTGTTTAAAGGTCCCCAGCAACCAGTGGTTTATAATTTCCTTTTTAGTACAAACGTTTTTAAGTAGAAAACACAGGTTAATTATATGATAACTGAGAATACAAGTGTAAACATTTTTAAACATGTGGCCTATATGTGGTCTGATAATGAGATCCTCAGTTTTAAAGAAGCCAGCTACAGTTCACACACACAACCAGACTCAACTACTTCGGCTCTTTACCTGGAGCATGCTATCCCTTGTTTCTAGGTATTGCTCTTGGCTGCTGATCTCCTTCCTCTGGATCTCCAGCTGCATGTTAAGCTGCTGCACCTCCTCGCTCTTGTTCTCCAGCTCCTCTCTGAACTGCTCCAGCTGCTCTTCCAGGTTACAGATCTGAGGAGAACATGACAAGCACTTCAGAGGAGACGCCACGAGACGACAACTCAAGATTTTCTCTGCTTTACTAGCGAGGTAATCATTTCTTTATTATTCCTATAATTAAACAAAATATGTAGACATAAAAGGATATTACAGTACTAATGGTTTCCCCCTGCAGGACAAAGAAGCATATTTATACATGCATAACATGTAGTTGCAACGCAATTGAAAATCATTGCTGTGACGCTTGCACACCGACTCAAAACCAAAACATTTCATCGCCAGTTGGATCTTCGTCAGATTGAAAAATTAACCATTTACATAAATCTGTGATTTAAAAACACAAACTGAGCAGCACAATACCTCTTTCTCTTTGCGCTCCAGAGCTTCTCTCTCCGTCTGTAACTGAGCCTCCAGTGTGGACTGTTTTGCCTCTGTGATCGATGCATGCTGCTTCTTTTGTTCAACCTGTGACACACACAACAACACACACACACACACACACACACACACACACACACACACACACACA
>CALSCE010010855.1:13333812-13352217 GCA_943593645.1 Bovichtus variegatus | reverse complement strand
ACACACACACACACACACACACACACACACACACACACACACACACAGACACAGACAGGCGTGAAGTAACAAACTCTTGTGATCAAACAGATTTTCAAGGATGCAAAATACAAATGCACGTTGTCCATATAGTATATATTTTTTATTTATTTTTTTTTTTATCGTGCAACTGAACCTCTGCCATTTGTCCACTGAGCTGCAACACAGCAGATATAAAGAGCATTTCCTACACTGCTCTTTTTGTCCACTCACAACAGCCCTCCACGAACACTGGGGGGCATTCTTGACAGTTGCTAGCGATAGCTCATCACCAACAACAAACTGCCGGGCGGCTGAAGAAGACCCACCCACACATTGTTCTCCCTCTCTGTGCGTCCCCTCCCGTTACTCCTCTAGCTGTCAGCTCATCTACATCCTCTCACACACACACCCTCTGCTATGCTCTACAGCTATTGTTCAGACTGCTTTTTCTCTCTTGCCATCTACTGCACATACTTCATCTCCCCCTCCCCCTCCCCTTCCTAACCTTCTCCAGGGACTCAGCGCTGGCCAGCAGGGCCTGCTCCAGCTCACGGATGCGGCTCTCCAGCTTGTCAATCTCTTCGTTGCGCTCTCCCAACTCACGACTCAGCTGCTCTGAGCTGAGCAGCAGCTCACTGCACCAATCCGCCTTCTCCTTCAGCTGGGAGGTCAGCTGTTCCACCTGGTAGTGAGAGAGAGAGAGAAATGAAGAGAGATGGGGGGATCGTTTAATGAGAATTGCTCTCAGACACCACTCGCTACAGAATAGCTGGTACATGTACAGCTAGCTGGGAGGTCAGCTGATCCACCTGAGAAAGGAGGGGGCCGAGAGTGAAAAGAGTTGCAGGGACAGAGGGGAGAGAGAGATTTCATTCAGGGTGACACAAACCACAGAGCAGTACATTGACCAGGAGGGCCGCTTGTAGGTAACGGATCCATCTGTGAGACGGGAAAACATCAGCAGATCAATGAAGGGGACGAAGAAGGGTCGACAGAAGGAAGGTTTGTTTAGGATTATCTCAGAACTGGGAAATAAATATATGTCTAGATGGTGAACTGTTGTTCCCCCTGCTCGACTGAACGAGAAAATGATGCTGCTTCTTAACCGCCTGGCTGACTTTTATGTATCATGTCGTTTCAGAAATACCTTTTTAAAGGATGTTATAACACAAACTATTCAGTTTCTATTTTAAACAAAATGACACTGTAGTAAGGCAGATGAAATGCACCCCCTCACTGACAGCCCTTCATTAAATATTAATGTGACTAGACACTAGGATGGACTCTTTATGGGAGTACGTCAGCACTGAATGGTCTATTTATATTTCCTAAAGCTTTATTGTAGCAGAATGTCGTTGTGGTTCATTTATGTATGGAATTAAAGTCAAGTCTAGTGCGTTTATTTATCCAATTTCTTGTTTTACATTTAGGAGAAATGTGGCTAGAGAATGCTTGTTTGTCGTTTAGCTCCAAAACATTGCTAATGTGGCAAATACACAATGGAAACTGGTCGATTTTAGAAACTACATCTGGTTAGCATACTTTTACATATACAAATTCATATTGACATAAGAATGTACGTTGCATGGCCTCATAGAAAAATAGGAAACGCCTTTCAAAGTATGCACAAAGTGAGTTTGCTAGAAATTATACTTTTATAACGTTTGTTCAACACTGAACTTGTGAACATCCTACATTCCCCCCAATGTGTTTTGCTGTTAAGTTTTATACTGGAACAATACAGGGAGAGACGAGAAGAAGGAGCGAGAAAAGACAATGTTTTGAAGTCGCTTCCAAATGAAGACAAACAGAGCAGAGAGGGAGCAAACTGGAGAAAGGATGAGGAAAAGGAAGAGCGAGATGGAAAGGCCATTAATTGCTACAGGGTTGGCCGGGATTACTAAAATGCACTAAATTCTCTCTGGGGGTGACTTGGTTCTACGTGTAGCTAGAAGCAATACCTTAAAGGTTACTCCATCCACCTGTAATAGCCACGGGAGAGAGAAGGCATAAAGGATCAGAGGATGGACAGTTCAAGGGCAAGAGGGGGAAGAAAAAGAACTTGGTGATGAATAAATGTGGCAGGACTGCCTGGAAATTATAGAAAAAATAGAGTTTATCTTTGGGGTATTAGCCTGTGAGTTTAAAGCAGAAGTGGGACAGATGTATGAATTATATGCTGTAAACTAACTACAGTGTAGCATAAATCAAAGATGCAGTCACAAGTAATATAATTCAAGTCTATCTAATTTAGGAGGGAAAAAATAGACAGACCTTTCCAGATACTTCAGTTACAAAGACAGTAAGGAAAGGACAGGGGACATTATCATACCACTGAGCATTACACTCATTTTCTCCTGTTGTAACTCATTTATTTGTCAAAATTATGTTTCATATTAGACAAGTGAAATGCACCGAGGGCCTATAACCCAGTGCAGCTTATTTTCTGAAGCCAACTGTGTTATTTCGTTTTATCAAAAGCCAAATTAGTTGAATTTATTCTGAACACGAAACCTTCACCATAAACAGGGTGTGATGCTTTACTGGCAAATTACTTTGTCCTGCGCAAGGATTCTGTGCATTGATTCGAGGACATAATTAGCGCTTCAAATGTGCTGCAATACGATGACAACAGTGTTGATCAAAATTAAAATTCTCCTTGCCCCGAGTGAACTGGAGGCTAGATTGTGACTGGATGAAAAACGACAGTCAATGATGAAATCCTTGAGAAGCCAAAGAGCAATAAAAAGCACAGACAAAGCAAATAAACAACATTAAGGTTAAACCTGACATTGGTTACTGCTGTGATGAATGACATGGCAGATGCACAAAAATACATTTCAACCAGCTATTTGGTGCCAACTATGAGGATTTAGAAAAGCAGCGTTTTTTCTATTATTTTCAAATACTTCTCCATATTTCACGTGTACCATGAAATGAAATTGTTACCATCAACATTCAGTCATCAATTCAGGACGGGACCGAACGACAGAAGTTACACAGATCTGACTTTCGATAGCTGTGGAAATCAAAGATTACTGATCTGTGGAAGCTAATTGGGATCCTAAAAATTAATAAAGATTACGTTCTGTCAGATGTGTCATGGTGCAGGCGTAGTGTGTGTGGTTAATTACTTTTTTTGACCATATGGGGACAGTGGAACAAGGTGTAAACACAACATGGATTTATTATAACCTTAAAAAGTTAATCAGGTGAATATGTTGGCAAACAGTAGCCTATTTGCATATCCAGCAGATACAGAGCAAAAACTAGCATTCATTCAGAGTGGAAATATCTGGCGCGTTTGCTGCTTCGTTCACCATCTAGTCGTTAACTTTGTCTGTTTGGTGCTGAGCAGGTAGCGTACAGTGGGTTTACCTGAGCTTTTAAGCTGAAAACAGCAGCTGGTAACGAGGTTGATGAGTGGGGAGAGTAAAGCAAAAGAGTTAAGTTCTGGGCTGTAAAACCAAAACAATGTGCCGATTTAATAAAAACACTCTGTAGATCTGATGGGAACTGCAGAGTGAGAGGGGGATAAATATCTGTGGGTTTGTCACTACAAGAGACATCTTTCACGTTACACAACTTAATGACTCGTGCAACTTTGAGCTCATTTGAATGTAGCCTGTGAACCGTCCTGACTCCTGACGCGAGTATTCACTTCTGAAATTTGATATCAGGGGCTACATTACATGTCATGTACTTGTCCTCATGTCATACAAACACATGGCCTCATTTTTGCAACATTTTGTATTTGAATAACAGCCGCACCAGTGCAGTGATTAACTTTTACGTTAATGCGTGTGACTCTCAGCTCAGTGTTCATGGAGCCACAACAACATTGTTATGTTCAGGAAATGAGCATCTGTACAGTATTAATGCCTGGTCCTCTGCCACAGAACTCAGCTTTCTCCAGTTACCTCGTGGTTTCTTTGCTCAGAGCCGGCCTGAAGCTTCTGCGGATTCTTCAGCTGTTGTTCCAGTTTCTGGATCTCCTGCTGGAAGAAATCTCTCTCGTGTTCTCGGTCAACGGCTTGTTCCTGGACACCAAAAAAAAAAAAAAAAAGACATGAATATGAAAAAATGAATTCAGATCTTCAACAAAAAAAGGACTCGATACAGGTTTACCTACTTTGCAAAGACATCTTGATATTGATGTGTTTTTGACATATCAATATAATTTAATAAGTATTATTATTATAAATGTATTTATTACTTTTTATGTCTGTGCTGTCGATAGGAATGGGGTGATGGGAGGGATAACAGGTTAAACGTGTTTGCTGTGTTTTATGTAACTTAATCACTATACAATTTGATTTGCTAACTAAAAACCAATAAGTATTTTGTTAAAAAAAACAAAATACTGTGACAGCAAGTATCTATGTGTTGGATTTTACAGTTTGTCATCTGTCAATGTCGTACTACAAACGTCTGAATTGAAGGAGGAAGTTTGAGGGGATAATTTGAAGGGTTTAACTGTTACTAAATCCTGCTCGTCTGCAGAACGCAATGATTTAAAACTTGGACATAATGCACCTTGAGGAGCATCTATGTAGCTGTAGTTTAGTTCTTTATTTGTGTATATTATAAAATAAAACAAAATGCACAGTTTGGATGAAAAAAACCCTCAGGGCTTGTACACTAAAATGAAAGATAGCTTTATGTGCTTGCCACCGATTTACAAAAATATTTTTAAGATATCTAAAAGAAATACTCGAGAAAAAAGTCCCAGGAAAAAGGATTCCGATAACAAACACTGTATCATATCTCATTTGCATAGTACTGTACTCTGTCAAACAAAGTTGTTTAAGATGTTTTTAAAAAAATCAGTAATGAGGAGTGACTGAGAAGAGAAGCAGAAAAGCTGTTTCATATAACTGGACCTCTGGCCAAGGCTAGTTCTGTAGAACCGACTCTATAGAAGATCAACAGAACTGGTGTGATAACAGTGGCGTTGTTGTTTCTGTTTACTTCAGGAACAAAAGTTCAGGCCAACGTCACATGAATGTAAATACATGGATGAGTGACACATCAAGGTGCCAGCAGCGTTTCTCCATAATGTTGAAAGTCCACTGAACCACGAGTCTACCCTTATGTTAGGACAACTCTTTTCTTTTGCTATAACCCTCAGATTTAGATGATCAGGGAAACTGTTTACATGATATCACTAACACAATTATGGAGGCTTTAATGCCTCGGTAATGATCACAAACTAAACAGAAAAACTTCGCTGGTAAAATAAAAACAAAGGAAATCAGGATTTCCCGTTTTACTGCACACTACAGAAAAAAAAGACATTCTATGTCTATGATAAAGGATTGGCCAAATAATCTAATTAGAAAATGACATGTTTACAAATGTGCTCATTTCATATTTGTGTGTAACTGACATCAACAGGACAATAGATGCATTCAAACCACATTCAATTACGTGCCAACTCCTCCTGGCCAAGTGGCCCAATTACGATGATGTTAACAAACTCATTAGACCTTTAGGCGGATCCCCCAAAAAGGATGACTAGCTTAAGCCTAAAGCTGTAGTTTGAATTTGCATCCCTGCTCTAACTTAATAACAGTGAGCCTTTATTAACCAACATTCAAATTAATATCACGGTAAAAATGCAGATTTGTTTGGTTACATTAGCAAAAATGCAAACTAATCTAACTAAACTAACCTCTTATTAAATGTGTCGCCTACGTTATTACTTACGTTGTGAGATACATATTGAGCTTTAAAATAGTTTTAATTTCTTACTGCCACTATGGCTATGTCCATGACCAATAATGGACAAAAAAAAGCTGTATCAGAAAAAAAGGAAACATGAAAAGATTTCTCAAAAGGAAAGATTTTGAGCACCAGAGCTACAACAAACTTATTATGGATTTTTATGCAGAATGGTTTCTTGATTAATCCTAATGGTCTGTAAAATGCTGAAAATGTAAAAAAAAAAGGAAAACATTTCCACAACCCAAGGTGATGTCCTCAAATTGCATTATTTTTTTGTCTGACCAACAGTCTAAAGTCCAAAGATATTTCATTTACTGTGATAAAATATTTAAAATTTAAAAGCTGGAAACACATAATTATTTGTCATTTATGCTTAAAAATGACTTAAACAATTAATTAAAACACAATTCGTGCAGGTTTTCATCTTGATTCCTCAGATTTTTCAACTTTCTATGGACTAATCATTTCATCTCCAATAAGAGATGGTATGAGAATTTAATTCATGACATAAGGCTGCACAAAATGGAATAAAATAACATACTCATTTTATCGCTTGCATGAGAGTATACATAACTTTGAATATTGAGTACAAGCTATATGACACTATGTGTATATATATATATACTATATGTCACTCACATCGAGGAACCTCCTGTTCTTCTCCAGCTGTTTCTCCAGAGCTTGGACCTGCTGTCGGAGGTCTCCGCTCTCTGTGCTCTGAGCGTGCTCCAGCTCGATCACCCTGTTGACCTGCTCCTCCAGCTCCGCCTCCAGCAGCTTCACCTGCTTCAGGAGTTCGGCGTTCTCCTTCTCCGCCTGACGCTGGACCTCCACTTTCTCTTTCATCAGCTTCTCCGTCTCCTCCAGAAGGTCTACAGAATACAGTGGAGGAAGAAACAGAGTTTAGATATCGCTGTCTTTCTACTAAAGGTGGCTTTAATTCAGTTAATGATACATTAGGTTTGGTGACGAACAGGAGGCTGAGATGGAGCAACTGAAGAGTCTGAAGTCTGTGAGCCATGTGATTAGATTTAATTGCTTTTTTGTTAAGTTGTTAAAAACTAAATAATCAAATTCCTTCTCTGAAATGTTGCACATGTATATCTTGGTGGCCACTTTTACAGCTGCATCTGAATATAAGGCTAACTTCAGACTCTTCCAACATTTCAGTCAACTTCCCAACACAACGCCCCGTTACCGAACATGATTCCCCATCATGATGCCTCCTTCTAGTGAACAACCCACACCGATTCACCCAGGATCCCGCAGGATTAGTGCAAAAGTAACAAGGTGAAAGAGTGCATGACAGGACAAACACGTGGACAGCCCAAACATTGCGATATCCATGCCCAAAAAGCATTTACAGGCAGAGGAGAGGGACTTCCTTAACGGCCGATCATCTCACTTCCTCAAAGAAATGCTGTAAGCACAGCATCTCCAGATCTAAAATATATATACAAATGTAAAAAGCTGCCTTAATTCAGAGTGTAGATGATGACAGTTAGGAAATAATGACTACATACAAGTGTCTGTGGATTACTTTCATTTCATCATGCTAAAATGAGTGCCAACATAACTCCAGACATTAAAAATGACGAGCCGGGACAGAAATCAATCAAAATGGAAAGCTGAAGCAAAGGTTAGTGAGTGAGTTTGTGAGTCCATAGCAATGGTGAGTTGCTGGATTAGGTTTAAAGAGTATATTATATATATATACAAATATTAAGAACATATAGTAGAAAGGACTGAGCCATGCTCAAAGTGGACACACCTGCTTCAGGTGCTGCAACCATTGCAGCTTCAACTAGGCCTACAGGAGAATAAGAAAGCACAGGAATGTAACATGCTCTTGTTTTTGTCATGAACAGGAAAATTCTCAGATAAAGAATAGAAAAGGGTGAAGAAAGAACGGCAGTGCTTTTCTGTCTGTTTCACACAAGTAGGTTAAGGCTGTAGAAAGGATGCTGTGAAAAGGAAAAAAGTCTCTGAAATAGCCCTTTTAGTTTATACCCTTAGATACAAAATACTCACCATTTTATCAGAGAATGTACTCATAGGATACCTTTTTCATAATACAGGAGTTATATTGCAAAATTAACAGATACAGTTATCAAGCTTCATGTGTCCGGAGCACTTCTTGGCAAATACCTGTAAATATATGTTCTTGTACAAATACTGGCAGCAAGTGTGTCAGAAAAGTGGATAAGAGTTGCCTCAGCGTTGTTACATTGAAAAATAATTCTAAAATAATTATTTTATTGACTTTTTGACCCTTGGTCTTAATTTCCATCTTTGACAATGCAGCCACATTATGGCTCACAACATGTTTGTTAACATTTAAATTCGGCCACAGCATATAAATCAGAGCTGCAAGTCTTTTCCTTGAAACCAGTATGGATGTAGATCTGGGTATTGTATACTGTCAATACACATTACTTCAAAAGAGGAGCTAAAAACAAGGTAACGACTGCTGTATGGCATGCAGCTGGTACTGACTCGGGTTTAATGTTTAACATTGAAAAAATCAAGCTGCCCAGTGTAATTCAAGGAACAACAGTAACTTTTCTTTTATTACAACGATACCAAACAAACTGTCCCTTGAAACTTCAGCCTTGATAACAGAAAACCTTTATAAGAAGTGAGATTTCAGGTTTTTGCTACAATAACCACAACACCATGTTATAATGAATAAATTAATTTCCCTATTTTCACTTCAACTGTAAGGATAAAAACTTCCTGTGACTGGGCCATTAAAAATCTGTATATATTTTGGGAATTTTGATATACGTACGCAGCTCGCGGGGCCCGGCGTGCTCCTTCATGGCGTCTTGTTGCCGTGACAGCAGCTCCCGCTCCTCCTGCATCTGAAGCCTCTCCGCCTCCAACTCCTGCAGCCGGCTACCTGTCACCTGCATGGAGGAATGACTTTCAGGTACAGACTGGCAGAAAACTCTGATATACTGTATATAGTATATGTGGAATGTAAATATATGTTGTCAGTTTAAAGATAAGGCTGGTCATATTCTATGTTTTCCTTATTGTAAAGCTATATTTGACTTTGGCTACACGGATAATACTTGTTAGGAAGATCCTTTAACAGAATTTGGCAGTCTGAAAAATATAGACTATCACCGACTTATCTTTTAAAAAGTCAAATCAGTGTTGATGATAAATGTGGACAATTGAAGCAATAAATTCCTCAGTGCGTGCTTTATTGATTCTGGCTCGAATAGATAAGGCAGAATATCAGACTCAGCAAAATACCTGAAAAAGTTTATCCTCGTCCATAACTTCCTCTGCACTCATATTTTGGGAAGCCATTTCCGCTGCTGGAAACGTAACTAGTTTTCAATACAAGCGAAGAGAACAAGAAGGTTCTGGGTTTTCTTTCAAACTTTCAACAAGTTGAGTTTAGAAAGCTTTATTATTGAGCGTCATGTAGAGCACGCCCCCTGGCTACCCAGAGAAATACAAGCCAAAATAGTTTGCAGTTCTTCCTTAACACCAACTATGTCACTGTCAACTCAAATGACTCTACTGGATTGAGGAAGAACATCAGATTTTGCATCTGCAAACTCAGCTTTCTCAGTCAATATAACATGCATTGAGGAATTTATTGCTTGAATAGATTTGCTGTAGTCTGAATATATACATTTAGATACATGAAGATTACACCTACAACTACCTAAAATCTCACATTTTAATTTATCACTCTTTAGGTTTCTTCTGGTAGATATTTTAACTAATTGAACCCAAGGTCGCTGTGCTTACACGTCAGTCAGTACTGTTCTGTGTCAGAGGCAGAAAAAAATAAAAATCTACCTATAAACGCTGTCAAGTCATATGTCATCTCTCACAAAAAAAAGGTAATTATTTTTCCTCCTCTCTGCAGCTCGAATGCCTCACCTGCAGCTCCTGCTCGAGGCTCAGCTGGAGCTCTTCCTTCTGACGCAACTGCTCCTCAGACGCAGCTCGTTCACCCGTGTAGCCATCAATCAGACCTGAATGTGGACAAAGCGAGGAGGACATTTATAAAGGGTGCCGAAATATAAATTCATTGTATCTTTTAAACCCTTTCAATCACTTAACAGAAGATTTACCAGGAATTACTTTGAGTCTTGAGTTTAGCTTCAGTCACACACGCACGCACACACACACACACACACACACACACACACACACGGTAGCCATCCAGATGAACGAGCACTTATCGGCAGGATACAAAATCCAAAGTTACCCACAACACAACAGCAAACAAAAACATACATACAGTACACGCTGGGGCACACAAACTTGCATACAAATGCAGAGACGAACACAAGTGAGCATGTATGACCCATTTTGCTTGACATGTTGTACAAGACTAAGCTGTTAAACACAATGAAGTGCAATCATTACTGTACTGCTCTGTCACAGGTCAGCAAGCATTAAGCACCAGGAGGGGATTCAGCACATTGTTACAGGAAATGGGGGTTCGGACACACTAAGAGACCAATGAGAAACCATTTATTCGTACTATATTGTATTACTAGTATTATCCTTTTTTGTATCTCCTTCGGACTTTAGCATTTTATTGTGTCCTTGAGTCTCCTGTCTTAAGTACAAGTGCCATTGACTTGTTCCTCTTGTAAATCCCTTTGAGCTGCATTTTATGTTGCGAAGGGTGCTATATAACTTTATTATAATTATTATTACTATCTGGGCTCAATTCACACTGTGTGTTACTAAAACCGAAAGAGCAGCAGAAGGTTAATGTCACCTGTGCTGTCAGGAGATAACTATTACTTCAGACACCGGAGCTGTGTGTAAAGTTTGCCTAAGGAGGGTTCCCTCCATGATACACAGCTATCAGATGCACATGATTACTGGCTTTAAAAAAACAATGTCAACCACACAAAGCTCTCCTGGGAATCTATAATCACATTAACTTCCACAACATATTATCCATCTTAGCCTCCCCTTGTTAAACCATAACAAAAGAAGACTTTTCATCCTTTTTAGTGACATATAATATGTTCTGTTAATCAGTAAAGAGGATCTTTTTTCCAGGTTGAGCCTATTCAAAACCAGTTTGAAAAGGCCGCACCCTGAGCGTTTACCTGCGTGGATCATCATTACAATAGGAGGAGAATTTCCTCTCATTCACTTCATTGGCATTTGTAAAAGTAGATGTCCAAGACACACAGGCTTAGCAGAGTTCAAGCACTCCCTAATAGTTCATTGAGAAGACGCATGCCAAATGAGCAGATGGAACTCTTTTATATGCAATGACAGTGAGTGACGCATTATAAAATTGACAAATCATGTCAGTAATTTTTCAAGCAAAAGTATGAAATGTTATCTGGTCTCAGCTTCTAAAATGTGAAAAGTTGCTGCTTTTGTTCAAGCAAAGGAAAATACATTCACATCTCATATAGACTAAAAGATAAATCCAAAAAATTATCCACAGATTAAATCGACAATGGCACAAATTGTTACTTGCAGTCCTGTTCTCTATCATGTTGTTCTTTCTTTTTCTTCCGACAGCTCGCCACATGGTCTCCCTCTTTGATATTCTATCCTTTAAAACTTTCTATTAGGGCAAATATTTGCTTTTCTTCAGCATCTTTATAGGATTACAGAAAGCAAACATCATAACAGGATACTGCTTAAGATGATAAAAGATTAGACAAAGCTATAAACTCACCATTGTTCGGTCAGTGTGTACACAAAGCCAGAAAGAAAGAAATGACTGTTGTAATGTACATTTGCCAAATTGTGAGAGAGACCTAAAGTCAGCCCAGTCGAACGGTGAGTGGGAGGGGACGTGGTTGTAGCAGCTGACCCTTGTGGACCAGCTGTCTCTGACATGGATGGGACATCGAGTTCCTCCAATAAGATCTGTCACAGCACTTGAACTTAAAAAAAACTGTCCACTGACTTCCTGGTGAATTTAGGTTAATAGAGATTAAAGATTTGACTTTTCTTTCTACCTCCATACACAAAACCTCTTACTTTGGTTGTCACACAAGCAATGAGACATCACACAAATCCGAGACATGTTGACAAACAGAAATGACCATTTGTCGATTTCTCACCACAGATGGTCTCACACCCCTTTACTCTCCCTTTCAAACAGCTGATCCTATCACTCCCTGTAACACCCCCCTCCCCCAAACAGATGCGCAGATGCTTTTTCACTTCAGTTCCTCCTTATGCTCTCCGTTTTCTGTAATCACTCTGACATACAGACACACATTGTCACATCATAAATTAGAGTCCATAGAAAAACAGCGAGTACTGCATTTCTTCCTATGAGGAGGCTGCATTGAAGAAGACGCTGCCAACAGTGGACGCCAGTTCTGTGCACGCTCAAATCAAACCGAGGTACACCACAGAGGAAAACATTAATCATTTTTGTGCTGATCCTAATTCCTAAAAATTATCAATACACACGCTTAAAAACGACGTTATCCAGAGAAACTCACCCTCAGCGCGGTGAAGTTCCAGAGCCAGCTGCTCGCGTGCCCGGGCCTCTTCGGCCAATCTCTCCTGTAGCTCCTCCTGCTTCAGCAGCAGCTCGCTCATCTCCTGGTTGTGGCGGAAGGACTCCCGCATCAGCTCAGTCTGGGTTATCCGGGCATGTTCCAACTGAGAGGGGAAGAGGAACGACAGGTTGTCGATTTTACACATGAAGATCTTTTTACTCGTCACGAGGAGAACGAGCTGTTTAATGTAGCTGATGATGCGATCTTGGCTTGGGGTTTTTTTTTTTTTTTTAAACTATTACTATTTTTAAAGAAAGCCTGTGTTATAAATTGGAGGAGGACGCTATTAAGCTGTATTATGGGAAGTGTGGGATCCAGTATTTTTGCAATCCTTTGAAAATATCCTTTTTAATATCAAGATTTTGATTCCAACCCCATCTTCCAGCCCATTTGGAAAAACTGATTTTGTCTATAAAATATACATGCTACATTTTAGTTTAACACAAGGATGATTCATTTAAAAGATTTGCAAATAGAAAGCAAATCATAGTTGTTGTTTTTTTAAACTTACTCAGAAAAGCATTTTGTAATCACCTTTAAGAACATACCACGACTGTATTACTTATTGTTTGACGACACAGTTTATGGTCTTTATGTATGTGTAGAGAGACTTCAACATAAGTGCACTGGCATTGGACAAAAAGGCAACTTGTACGAAAGTCAACAACAAAATGAGCAGATGTAATAGAAACGCACTGATATCACGTTCGTTTAATGACCTTCAGGTCAGGTGACAGAAGGCATATTTTCCGTTTACAGCTGTGAACTCATCATAATGCAACAAGCCGTCAGCATGCTCACATTCATCCCACATTTACTTAACCATATCTCCCTGAGCAAAGGTCTAATTGTAACATTATGGGATCCAGGAAGTGGTAACTTGACCCTGACACATAGAAGTCATATAATCTTTCACCTAATTTTACAAAAGCAGCACAGACAGAGATGCTGTGTTCCTACGTGGAATGACATCTGCAAGTGCAGACCTGCAGTACATAAAACAGGCTCTGGTAATTGTACCCTCTAAAATATTGATCAACAGCACAGTTCTCTCCATCCGATGTACAGACTGCACAAATCCAATCTCTACGTACAATTTAAAAACTCCCACAGTACAACACAGTACAGTTAGAGAACATTTACCAGGTGTAAACTTACTGTATACGGAGGAGTGGGCAGGGAGATTTTGGAGATAACCTTAAGATGGTGACCCTTAGTCCTGTGATTGACATGTGAGATTTGCGTCTGCACCACCACAGAATTTTTCTCGTTCAAGGTGCTGCATAGTGGGAAAGGTCGAGGAAGGGGTACACGAGATTCCACCTCGTACACATCCTGGTCCTCCCCTTCCACCCACGTGCTGTTGTGCATGCCTGAGTTCCAGTAAGAGCGGTAGGAATCCATGGTAAAATATTGATGGATGTAAGGAGAACTTATGTTGGAGCTCCTTTCCCGGAGTCATCAGAACAGGTTTCCATTTGCCGTGACTCGTCAGGCTGAGCTGTGCAACTACAAATGAGAATAAAGTCCAGCGGGGAATGAAGAAGGAGAGCAACGTTGTAGATAGCTCCAAGCAACAGTTTCTATGTGTTTACCACACACACACAGAAGAAGAGTAAACAACAATTGGAGAGGGTGACATTCACGTCATCTCAATCACATGCTGCCTGGTGGTGGTAGAACAAGTTTCCAAGTAAATATTGAGACGGAAAATCATCTGGTGTGAATTTTGAAAAAGGTCCTACCAAAAAGTGTCATCTTCGACAGCGAGTGGAAGTGACATCTTGCTCTGGCTGTTTAAAAGGCATTCCTGAACACAACCACAGCAGGTTTGAAAACAAAAAGGCAAGCATTTCTTCTCTTCCTGTCCTCTTTGAAGATCTCCAACCCTCTCCTTCTGTTCTCTCTGAGCTTTTTTCTTCAGAGTGAAACCATATCATGCCGCTCAGTAAAGCTCACTCCCCACGTCTGCCCCGGCTTACTCTCCCCTCTCGCTGCTCGCTCTCTGGAGATTCATTAACAATACTATGACGCCGTAGCAACCCCGACCTGCAGGGACGCCTCCCAGGGGCCCCTTTTAATTGTTTAGTCCGAGCGGCAGTCAGCCGAGGGTGAAATGACAGCGCTCGTATCTCAAGTCTTTCACTCACTTCCTTGTAGGATTGCTGTTATTCCCTCTCCACGCATGCTCCTCTGCTCGTACTATGATATTACTCACTGTAGCCGGATCTCTCTGTCCTGTCATGTGAGCTTCACTTACCCACGGCAGGCTACTGTCACTCTGTTACACTCACTTTGCCTCCGTCTACCCAAGTGCTTTTCAAAAAAGATTAAATCCCAGACTTCCAGGGCAGTTTCCACCACTCAGCTGAGATATTTTTCTTCTACTTCCTACAGTTATCGCACACAGCAGGATACTGTTCAGCAGAAGTGGGAGGGAAGCAGGTGTGGCTTCAGTCATTAGAGCCAGTGGGCCAGGTAGATATACAAACAGATTACAGGCTCTACACATGCATGCAAATAACCCACAGGCACGCCCTTCCCACAAAAAGTTGTCAAACTGCATTCCATCCATACAGTTTGAAGCCGTTGAAAAAAAACTATTAAGGCGTTCTGACACGCTGCCTCACGGTCCCAGCTCCTGTCTCTGTTTGGCATGTCAACCGTCATACTGACTACACACAAACAATTTCCACTTCCCGCCGGCAGATAATGGGAGTGAACAATTAGTGAGCAAACACCTTCCTCTGGCAAATAATTTACAGCAGTAGTTCAACAAAGATACTTAACATTCCTGACCGGATTGTGGCATTAATCTCAGTTCACGACGCAGATTCTCAGGCAAGACGTATCGAGCCAGCCCCGCTCACAGACAAGACTAATGTATATCAGATCGATGGCAGCAGGAAAATCATTGAACAAACCATTAAGAGGCTTTGTTGATGATTACAATTTTATTGTGCTGTTAATGTTGTGTACTCGGGAGGAAATGTAACATGTAATCTGCTTGTACGATCTGGAGTGGGTCTTTAATGGGGCTGCAGCTAATGATTATTTTCATTTGTTTCAGTATTTTCTTGACTAATATATTATCGGCAAAATATAAAATGTCAGAATAGTTTACAGAACCCATGTCCACATATATATTTGCTTGTTAGAAAACAAAGAAACGTTTTTTGAAGTTGGTACCAGTGAGTTTTTTGGCATTTTTGCTGGAAAAAAACGTAATGATTGATCGAATGTCAAAATTGTTGCAGATTTATCAAATGATCATTTCAGCTCTATTCTTAACTATCATAACAACCTTCTGCTAGTGGAGCGAACTAATATTTGACTAAACTAACTAAGTTTGTGACACTGAGGTATACAAGTGCACATTGTTAATAAGTTGTAGTGTAAGTATCAGTAACAACTCTAAAAATGACAAACAGAGAAGATCAATTTTCAGAACAATCTCAGTTCCATGATACAAAAAGTGAAGAAAAAACACCAACAAGAAAAATGTATCTTAATCTAACTGCTGTGACTATACAGAAGCTTTAAAAAACATCCAAATGATTCAATAGATAACAACAGTCACAGATGCATGCGGGAACAACAGTGATGCTCGGTCTGAAATTTCTTTAAAGCTATTTTTAGAACGACAAGATAAAACCCATCTCAGCGTGAGTAACTCTTATTTCAGCCAAGGGGAAAATGTGATGTGCTGTGCAGTCAGTTACTGTAACGCATTCAATGGCCTAGTTAAACCGGCCCAGTTTCTGTGTGCCGACACTGGACACAGCAGGCGCAATGCATAGACAGCCTGAGGGGGGGTGGGCTTGTTCTGTCCACTACTGACTAGGATAGGCTGACCGACCAGACAAAAGCTCAGTGTAAATACAGCTCGTATCTATAGGCAACCACTGGGAATGAGGCAGCTCTTTTGTGTGTGATTTCTAGACAGGCCAACTTTGTTGCCGGCCACATTCTGCAGTCTCATTCCCATTATGCCTCTATGAACAGGCGTAGAAACCCACAGAGGGGGTTAACAGTGTCGAGTGCGGGTATTTAAATGTTTTTGACAAAGCGTAAATGTGTCACTAGAGCTTTCGGCACAAACACACTGGACTGTTCATGAAGAATTATTCTAAAATCTCAACTTGAAAAGAACCCATTTCACTTGACAAAAGACTTAAAATGACTATATTACGAGAGTATTGAAGGTTGGCATCAAATGTTTGGTCAGATTGTATTATCCTAATCTAAGTAACTCAGGAAAGTCTTCCAACTTGTGATGCTTTTAATAAGCAACACTTGTTTTGTTTTTTAAGGAATAGTTTATATTTTGGGAAAATATGCCTATTCGCTTTATTTTTTGCAGCGGGTTAGATGAGAAGATTGATACTGCCGAGCGGTTTCAGCGCATCCCACATTACCGCAACATCCCGGGTGCGATTCCAGCCTTGGGTATGTTGTTGCATGTCAAAGCAACAACCCCCCCCCCGCCCCCATATTTCAAGTCTGTCTACAATGTCAAATGAAGACAAAAATGCCAACAAAAAAATAATAATTCTTAAGTAAAAACAACAACTGAGAATTGTAATTTCTTCATGTTCTTTGTATGGATTAATTAATGAGATATAATATAAAGTTAATGAGTGAGCTCTACAGGTGCTGGTAGGCAGAGAGTTCCCTCCTGTTTCCAGTCTTTATGCTACGCTAGGATAACCAGCTGCTCATGGTCATCTCATCAGTCCAACCCTCAGTCTCAGCAAGAAAGTGATTCAAATTGTTTCCAACTAAACTGATGCTTTTCACAGTCTGGCATATTTGTTATGATAAAATAAAAGGTTTAAAAACATGTGTCTGTTCCGCAAAAAAGTATCGTTTTGGTACAGAAACTAAACTTTTGTATCGACACCAATGTAACATTTTCAAAAGGCTGCCCAGCCCAACTATGACCCATTAAATTATACAGATGCCTTAGATTAAACACTGCAAGAGATTCTTAGCAAGCACAAAGTGCCATAAGCAGTAGCCAGCCGAGCGATGCTCTGAACACAAGTCGACAGCGGTGCATCGATCACACTTAACCAAAAAAGTTTGTACCTGGTTGGTGGTGTCGGTGATGGCCATCAACATCTTCTCCAGAGCCGTTTGGAGTCGGCTGCCGATGCCCATCAGATACTCCTCGTTCTCCAGCTGTGTCCCCGCCCCCAGCAGCAGGCTTTCCATCATCTGGCGAGATACCTCCAGACCCTCGTCATCCTCCGTCTGCCCGGACCACACACGCACATCGTCTGACGCGGTCTCGCTGACCTGGCAAGTTTCTGCAGAGTGACCTGGTATCACCAGAGGAACAGAGAGCAGAAGTATATCACACTCGAACCGGATTTACATTACATTGTCAACAGATATACAGTTCTCTCCGACAGGTGGTGACTCAGAGCCGCAACGATTAGTCGTGCAATCAATTAGTTGATTACCTGAAAAATAATCGGCAACTCTTTTGATAATTAATGAATTGATAAACTAATTTTTTCATGCAAAAATGGCAGAAAATGCTGTTTTCAGCCTCTCAAATGTGGAGATTTCCTGCTTTTCTCTGCTTTAAATCATATCAAACTGAATTTCTTTGGGGTTTGGACTGACAAAAGAAGACATTTCAAGAAATCACCTTGGTCTTTGAGAAACTGGGATGGACATTTTTCATTTATAGACGATTAAATCGATAATGAAATGATGAAAAACGATCTTTAGTTACAGCCCTAACTAATGGGTAACTCGTAGGTCTATCACAGCTTCCTTTAGAAGCTTGTAGATGTTTTTTTTTTTTTTGTATCTGCTCTAACTTTAGACTCAGAAACCAAGATACTGTGAGAGAATGATAAAATGCTGCAAGAGCAGTAAATATTTATTTTCTTAAAACCATTTGAAGCTTGCATGACAAAATGAATTGGTGTAAAGCTTGGTGTATGACAACCTTTAAAAACAATAGTAGTCATGTGTAGTGAACATTCATGACAGAACAGGACGCAAAGCAGTGCTACACACGTAACCATAATAAGGGTGTAGGAGAATACATAAACTGGTTCAAATGAGTACACACACACACACACACACACACACACACACACACACACACACA
>CALSCE010010855.1:13254750-13333712 GCA_943593645.1 Bovichtus variegatus | reverse complement strand
CACACACACACACACCCACACACACACACACACACACACACACACACACACACACACACACACACACACACACACACACACGACATGTGCCTTTGAGCAACATGATGTCATTTGCATTAATTATTCTACTTTGTAACCTCGGGTTCAAACATTCTCAGAGGAATATCATGATAGCAGCAGGCAGCAAGATGGCTCAAACTTTACATTGTTTTTACATTACAATTTCCTCTATGTGAAAACATTTTCTTACTGGAAAAAGGCACCTCTTTTAAAGCATAAAAGATCACAATTATTATGCTGACTGCACTACGCAAGTCGCTGGTTTCTACAGCATTCAATCCTTTTCATTAGAATTCCAGGAATTTGAATTCCCAATAACAATCACAATGTGTAAAATATAAGATGTATAATATAACAACATGGCATATTCTAGAAGATTTGCTTTTTTCGGAAAGCAAAACTAGCCTATCTGATAGTTGATTACAGGACAGATAGTTTTGAAAATTGTGACTAAAACGAGCACGTGTTGAGTTTCATGAAACACCTCCAGTAAACACTAGGATTAGCTTGTTAACATGAGTGTTTGTTGTCTTTAGCTCCCATGGAGTCACCACCTTCAGTTATAATGAACCATTCAGACAGCAGGCAAATCTGATATTTTCCTGACATCTGACTCACAGGACTAACTGGCCAAGCTGTTATTTGTATTTGATCACATATACAACTGTACACATACCTACACTGATGGTATGTTTCTCCATTATAGAAAAGAAAAACAATTTTTGGTGAAGAAAGAGGAGGATCAATAGCATCATGTAGTCATGGTGCATAATACTGCACCATGACTACATGATGCTATGCACAACTATATAAGCAGAGGAGGTTTTATAAAATTGCAGTCAGGGCTGCCAGCAACACTCTGAATGCGCTGTGTTGTGTTGAAAGTTGAATTTCAAATCACATTTAAAATGTTAAACTCCAGAAGTCTAATTACTAACAGAACTGTTATTTAAAACAGTTTTGCACTACTTGGTTCCCAAATGTTTTTGTTATCCAGACATTATAAATGCAAAGTTGATCTAAACTCTATAAAAAGCCACAATGCTTATGCTAATGCAGCTGCAATCGTGTAAAAACTGCAGAGCACAGACATTTTAGTCCGATACTGAGGTGTTGTGTTGTGAATACACATCATTACAAAGACCTGATGTTACTTGCCTGCAGCATAAGATCGGACGGGCTCGGTGTTAACTCTCTGGCAGGTTGCTCCCTGTGTGGCGGCGTGGGGCGGTGCAGCCTGCTGCGCTCCGTTGGAAGCGTCACGCAGACTCTGCATGTGGAGGCCCATAGTTTCCTCTGCTGCTGCCGTAGTCTTCAGGACGTCAACCAGCACCTGACAGAGTTTCTCGTTAGCCTTACGCAAGGTGCTCCTGAAAGACAAAAACAACCGCAGTGAAAGAGAGTTTCTTCTAAACTATCTGTTGACAGACGACACACTTAAATCGAGTCCATTTTGCCTTTAATCAATATAAATCTTTCTTCCAATTTATGTACAGCACAAACACAAACATGCAACAGGTTATCATAAAAGAGGTTCTGAATGTTCTCCTTTGTAAAGCATCTCTGTGCATAGTTTTATTATTAGGGAAGAGTGTGAATACAGTTTGTGTCACTACCTTTCAGTGTCCTTATCGGAGGACTCTCCATCACGCTGGGACGACAGTTTGCCTCCTGCAGCCTGCTTTATTTTCCGCCCGCCTGGATCTTCCTCTTCCTCAATTTCTTCTTGACCGTCCTCGCTCTTCTTTAGGGCCTGGACAGGCAGGAGAGAGAAAACCGACAGCAGACCCGTCATTGCAAAGTCGCAGTTGGTTAAACAGACCCCTCAAAACTCTGGACGGCGAGGAGCAGTGTATGTGTGACCATTAGGAAAAGTGCATTCAAATAAGGCACAGTGAGGAGCACGTAGACACACTGCCCTTTTAACGAGCACACACAAACACAAACACAAAGGCGCACTTCTAACTCTCTTGGAGCCGAGGGAAACACTACTATCTTTGTGCAGCTATGGCAACAGGTGCACCTGAGGCACAGTGACTCGCAGAGGCGATAGCTCCATCTTCTGAAACAACAGCAGAAATGCAGCTCAGCTTCCCCGCTCACGACACTGTGCAGAGACTGCCGATGAGTGAGACTGGCACGGACTTCAGTCAAAGAATCGCTTCATTAGACAGATGAGAGTTAAACAGAAAATTCAAGGACACAACTGAGTCTGAGACACGGATCAAGGTTAATTACTGTGAGTTTTTAGAATGAGAATTAGAAGGCTTTACAGAAGCTAATTTCAAAAGGGACTTCCAATGTCTATTCTTGAACAAGATATATTCATTCAAGCACCTTCTATAATCCATGTCTATTTTCAAAAACTTTCAAGGCCTTGATTTTTGTAAGCATTTCAAGGGCCTGTGGGAACCGTGTCTAAAGCTTGAATGTGCTTTTAGAAATGTTCCCATGTCTGGTCATTATTTTTGACTCCACATTCTTTGGTAATGTTTTGGATTCCACTTTACTGAAAGATAGAATAAAACATCTTTATTGTCCAACAGAGTGGATGCCTCTCCTCCCTCCCTCATCCTCCTGGGGATGAAGAACTTCCTAATACATTTTTAGTCGTCAAAAGGAGTCTGTAGCGCCTCCCGGAGAGGATGTGAACGACCTGCCAAGATGCTCCTCGCTTTCATCGCCGTCCTTCTATAAAAGGTTGAGTCAATAAACTGTCTAAGATTGTGTCAATGGTGAGCAACCTTGCCATTGACACAATCTTAGTTTATTTTTTATTATTCATAAAGAGGTTTCTCATGTTTTGCCCATCACAATTTACATACATTTACAGACTAATTGTTTATATTTCTTTTATGTGTTTTAACATATTTAAAGTTACATTGGGAATGGTATTAAAGTTTAATACCATTCCCAATGTAACTTTACACACTCTTGGTGGGGATTCAGTTTAGGATAATTTAGTAAAAGAACATTCTTCAGCTTCAGTAATTGGCAAAAAGAAAATGCCTTTGTATATTCTCTGAAAACACTCAATTGAGATGTTTACGCGCATTATTATGTTGCTCACCAGAAATATCATCAAGGTGAACAATGTGGAATTGATTCATAGAAAATAAACTGCAATTATTTTCATTGTTAATCATCTCGATTAACAATGAAAATAATTCTTTATGGCCTTATATAATAAGCTAAAGAGAACAAAAAAATTTTTTAAAAAAAGTTTAATAATTTGTAATATCATCTATAAATTTGTTTTGCAAACTTGAGAACTTAAACCTATGATGTCAGAATTTCTCTATCTTTTATCTAGAGCTGCTTCATCTATATTTTGGGGCTGAAAGAACGTTTGAGTCTTGCCCAAAATATAAACTTTATGCTGGAGAAGTCTTAACAAAAGATCCTTTGGGATTTCTATGTCAAATTAATCAACCTTCGCAGTTTATTGTCTATGAATCAATTCCACATTGTTCACCTTGATGATATTTCTGGTGAGCAACATAATAATGCGCGTAAACATCTCAATTGAGTGTTTTCAGAGAATATACAAAGGCATTTTCTTTTTGCCAATTACTGAAGCTGAAGAATGTTCTTTTACTAAATTATCCTAAACTGAATCCCCACCAAGAGTGTGTTAGAGCAACTCAGCTCACAGAGAACACTGAACCTGACAGCCACTTCTATCACACAGTTCAAGCTTAATCATGCAATAAATGGTTAGTGAAAGCCTCGCAGGCTCTGGGATTTGCTCTTCAAGGCATGAGGAGTGTTTAAAAAATAAAAAAAAATAAAAATAAATCCCAAATCAACATGAGGAAACTAGTGCATTCAGAGTAGATAGAAGAGAAGGTGTGCACGATCAAGGATCGAAAATGTCGTTATTTGACAGTAGTCTCTAAACAAATATGCTTCCTGTGAAAACTCTTGTTAGAGACACTGGCAAACTATTTTTCCTCTGATATTGGTAGTGGTTGTATGTGATTATTAAAAATAACTGTTTCAATACATGTTGGGGGTGTAAGTGTGTGTGTATGCATTTCTTGTTCCACATTTTTGGGATGAAAAATGCAGGTGAAAGAAATGCAGGTACTGTATTTGAAATTCTAGGTCAATACAGTTCTAGTAGGCTGGAAATGTTGTGTGCACATCCACAAAACCTCAGTGGGATAGATGGTGGAGACCAAAACAATCTACAAGAATGGAAAAATCTTACAACATCCTACTCTACACATACATGCTGCTGCATAGTTTTACACTTGTATCCTGGCTCAAACACAACAAGATAAACTTTCATTGTAACCTTGAGTGAATGATTTAGTCAACACAAATTCACTGTGAGCAGGAAAAAAGCAGTGAGAAAAAATATTAATATTAGTTTAAGCTTATATAATCAATGATGGAGTATTCGATGCAACACCTGCATTGCGACAAAGTGCATCTGAAAATGAATGACACAGCAGTAATGAATTCTCTCAGATGAAATCAATTCAATTTGGGGGGACAGTGGAGAGTGAATCAGCTCAGTTAGTGACACTGACCTGCTCTGGAGCCGTTTTCTGCAGCTCCTCTTTTAATTTTCTGATCTCTGCGTTCCTCTCCTCCAGCTCTCTCTCCAGTCTCTCCTTCTCCACTTCCTCCAGCCAGGCGCCCGAGCGGAGAGGAGCTCCGGGAGTCATCCGCTCCTCGTTCTCCGTCTCCTCGTTCTCCGTCTCCTCCACCTCCTCTTTATCTGACCGGGTCTGCATGGAGGCGCTCCTCTGGCAGGCACGCTTGTTGATTCGGGCCAGCTCAATCTTCTGTGCAAACTCCACAGACATCTGAACTATGGCCTGTCAGAAAATATGGAACCAAAGATAACCTGATATAGATCTACAGTAAGAGTGCTGATACAACGTTATTAACAATTCTGGGATCAAATTTCACATAATAACAGAATTAACAACGACAATTATTTTCATTATTCTGATTATCTTCTTGATTAAATCGACAGAATTTTCACTTTTGTCTGAACAAAAAATGACTGTTGCAAAGCTCAGATGACATCTTTAAATGTCTTGTTTTGTCCGACCCGCAGGCACAACCCAAAAATATTCAGTTTGCTATCACAAGATTAAGATATTATAAATATTGATATTTAAGAAGCTAGAACCAGCTAATTTTGGGCATTTTTAGTTTTATTAACCAATTATTTTCATACGCACAAAAGTTGCATGTAATACAACATTTATGGCCACCTACCTTGGCAACTTCCTCCTCCACTCTCTCCCAGTGCTGTTTGTCTTCCAGCCCAGCTGCCCCGAGGCTCTCACTGGAGCATCCAGCGCCGTTAATACCGTTTAGATCTTGCTCTTTCTCTCTTCTATCCTCTGTTTTCCTCTCCTGCTCCCTTTCTTCTGTCAGTTTCCTCAGCTCTCTGTTGTGCTGCTCTTTGAGAGCGGCTACTTCTTGGACATACTTGTGGTAGAGAGCTTTCCTCAGCGCCTGCAGCTGTGCTGTCAGGCCTGCAGACCTGACAGGCCAGCGCAACTCCACACCTCCCTCCGACAGCTCCTCCTCACCCAGGTCCTGCGAAGAGTGAGGAACGCAGAAAAGAAGAGCTACAAGTTACAAAATGAAAACTAATGTAGCAGATAGCGGCACAGATAGCAGCAGCTGCAGTGTGTTAAAATGAGGCCGATAACAAAATATGGACAACAAAAGTTCCTCAAGGCTGATCCTGAAATAAACGGTTGCTCTTTACTGTTTGCTAAACCCCGTCCGTCCTTAGACCACCATTAATACACCGTTTTGTTCTCTCCACCCCCAAGGATGATAAAGCGATAAAGAGATGTCTTGCATTGCATTACAGGCAGCTACATTTCCCCCTAACACACTACCACTCTGTTTTTTGATGAATCCTTTTCTTGTCTGTTTTGCAGTCATTCAGTTTCGCCTCAAGCTTAACATTTCCATTCCAAATATCTTAAAGTGCATCATGCCCAATTTCTTTCAGTTCCTCTCCCGTTCTCGCTCTTCCTGTGCTTCTGTCAATCTTCCTCTCCACTATCTTTGCCACTGATATCTGCACAGTCACACGAGCTGTGGAAACTTTGCCGTTGGAGGGAGGGGAAGACAAACGAAGACACAATGGAAGTTGGAGTGACGTGAGTGAGAGATGGCTTAAATGGGAGAGCAGCTCATTCACGCAAAGCCGAATCCTGCTTTCATGCATCCGCCAAGACTAGAGTACGTCGGCTTGGTTCACGAGTGACACGCTAAAACGGCAGGTTATGCAATGTCCAACCCTTTTAATCATTAAGGTATAAGGCCGTCCATGATCCTGCTTCTGCAACAAAGCTGGAGAATTTAGGGCACGTTTCAGCCTAAAGGCTGCAACTGCCCACTCCCACCCACCATTACTGTCATAGCGTCTTAACGCATGTACAGCTCGTAGTAAGATGTGATGCATGCGACGTGGAAGATTTAGATGAAGGCAAAATATAGCAGCCAAACCTTTAGTTCATCTCCGTGCTCCTCCATCCTCTCACAGCTGGAGTCTGCAGCACTGGACGGGCAGAAAGGGAAAACGAGGAGTCAAAATGAATTGTTCTACAACCTCAGATAAGTTAAACAGTTTGGGAGTTTATTTTTTCTTATTTCTCTTTGAAATGACTTGCCCTGTAGCCAAAAGGGCTTTTATACTATTTTAAGGGAAAGTAGAAATGTAAATTATTCAAATGTACCCATAAGGACCATCAAGCAGCTTACTGGGGCTAATGTTTATTATTCATTGACATTTAATGCATACTAGACTACCAGTGACTCAAAACTATCTGAGCTCACATGCTTTGCTGTTGTAAGCATGTTAGTCTGAATATTTCAGTGTCGCACATTTGGAAAGTTCTCCCCCAGGATAATATGATTAAAGATGGAGGTATACAAAAAGATATAAAAAAAATATCTAAATAAAACACAAACTGAAGTAAACACATATCTAGGTTTGCAACTAATGATTATTTTCATAAATTGCTTAATCTGCAGATTATTTTCTCAATTAATGGATAAATCGATAACTACAAAATGTCAAGAAATAGAGAGAAAAATTCCCATTATGATTGTATTATAATTTCCTATGGTCCAGGGATGTCTCTTCAAATTCCTTGTTTTGTCCGACCTACACAAAGATATTCAGTTTACCTTTTTTGTTTTTTACTTAATCACTGAAATGATGATTGGATTATCAAAATATTTGCAGAGTAATCTTCTGTCGACTAATCGATTAATTGGTTGAGTTCTAGACATAACAAATACACTGAAATTTAAAATGTGGAGTATGATACCTGGCACCACTGCATGAATAATGTTGCTAGACATAAATATTTCATAAACTGTACATACATTTTGTGGATATATTGAGATTGTGATTGTATTCCACATTTGACTGTATGTCTGGAGAACATTTCCTTGAGCATGGCTGTTAGATAAAAAGGATTTAATAAGTTCATTGGTGTAGAAATCATATTTGATATCAAACAGGGGAGGGCAGCAGCAGCTCAGTTTATGAGCAGGTATCTGCTTCTTTTTAGCTGTGAGGAAGAGCTCACCCACAGTAATATAGTTTGGTTTGAGAAGATTCTCATATGTTAATGTGTCATATGTTAAAAAAAAAAAAATACAAATACATTATAGTTCTATTTGGAGAACTGAAGTTCTTGAGAAATGTCATATAATACAATATACTGAGTGATGCATGCTCAAAAAGTCACATGCAGTCTGTTTTCTACACAGCCCATCCCTCAGGAAGCCATCAGCAGTGGCTGAAATGGTACTTTTGTAGGTTAGTGGGCTAACAAAAGGCATCATCACCGCTTTAAACAACGCAGTGAATATTTCATTAGTTAAGGCTTTGGTGTCAAGTGAACTGGGTCAGGTAGCTTTAGCGTGCTACACAAGATATGCAGACCAGCTTCTAGTAAAACATATCTGTAGAAGATCATGTAGCTCAACCACGACTGATTACACAACATTTGCAGTCACATCCGCTAAATTCAACAAATTATTACTAAGTTTAATTTACTGGATCAAAATTCTGTTTTTTGAAAAAGCTGAGATTTAACTACAAAAGCTTATTTTTACCAATGTGATGAAAAAAGATCACGCCAGTCATTTTAAAGAGAAACTTTCTCAAAATATTATTATTGTATATAATACTTATTATTATTATTATTATTACTTTGAGATGTTAAGTCAATATTTTGAGAAAGTTTCATTATTTTGAGATATTAAGAAATTATTTTGAGATATTAAGTCATTATTTTGAGATATTAAGTCATGACTTTGAGATATTAAGTCATTATTTTGAGATATTAAGAAATTATTTTGAGATATTAAGTCATTATTTTGAGATATTAAGAAATTATTTTGAGATATTAAGTCATGATTTTGAGATACAAGGTAATTTCGAGATAACCAAGACATTATTTCGAGAAAATGTCTTATTGTTGGACTGGATTACTTAATCTTCAAATTTGCTTCAATAACATACTATACTGGATCTAATTTAAATGTATATTCTCTTGTTTTGTTATGACATCCCAAATTCAGACATTGTATATCAATATGTCGCCTTATAAGTTTTCTTTATTTACCATTTGTTTCGTATAAATATATAATATATGCCCCTTATCTATGTAAGGAGAGTTTGCTGTACATCTAAGTTGCTTTTGTCTGAATATATTAACAATTATATATAAGAATACATATGTGGACACATCAACATCAGTGTTTTCACAGTGTCATCACCTGTAGTGGGTCTGAGAGCCTGTGACCTCCTGCAGGCGCTGCTGCAGCATGAAGAGCTCGGTGGCGTATCGCTCTTCGCGCTCTGCGGCCTGCTGCTGGTAGTGAGCTCGGAGATGCTCCGTCTCTTGTCTGTGACTCTCCTCCAGTTGTAGCTGCTTCTCCTGCTCTTCGGCCTTTAGCCTCTGTGATTCCTTTGTAAGAGGAGAGGTAGATGGTGCGCCAGCCTGCTCCTCCAGATCTGACCGAGAGATAGAGAGAGAGAGGACAACTGTAAAGCATAAGGGTTGATAATCAATTAGATGACACTTTAATGCTCTTAGTGGGAAACATGGGTCACTGCAGTAACCTATAAAAGTGTGTAATAACAACTGAATGAATAGAGAGTGGGGAAAAAAGAAACAACAGAAAATAAGAGGGCTTAATACAACAACAAATTACATTGTGCACCCCTTTTGAAAGAAGAGGAAGAACAGGTTAGCATGAGTAGTTTACAGATATACATTTAGGCATGGGACGATATGAACATTTCATATCACTAGTATCACTAATTGCGATTCACAATATTATCCCCATAATCATCAAAACATGCTTAAAACTCTTAAAATGTCAGTAAAACATACATACACTGTACCTTACATTTAGTTGAGAAACAAATGCTTCTTATCGCATCACAGACAGGACTCACGTCTTCTTTTGAGTGAACATCCTTTTTAGTTGAAAACAAACCATCTTAAATAAGGTAAGCATAAACCATAAGGTCCCGCTGCATAAATGACGGATAAATAATAAACATTGCGACATTTTGTGAGTCTGTTCGTAAAAGATAGTTCCTCTATTTTTCACGTCTCTACTATGAGAGCAAGCCAAACTGCTTTTTCTCATTTGAGGATATACACGATTATCGTGGTAATGGAAATTCACTTATTGTGATATTTTTAATTGTGATCCGTTATTAAATCCCTATATCGTCCCTCTTGTACATCATATACACATTATTACTTTTACAGGGTGAAGTTTGGCTTAATTGCCAGCTAGATTGACACACGTAGAACACACAGGTAAAGACATACTGCGCCTCTGTGTTTCGACTCAGACCTGACATTAGTGCTTGACCTGCATGCTTTTCCTCGTCCTTTAGAGAGGATAACGCCACATTTACCTTTGCTTGTAAAGGGGCTTGAGCTGGAAACTTGCACACGCAGGTCAGAGATCTCATTCTCACTGCTGCTCTTCAGTTCGTCGTATGCCACCTGCAGCTCCGTCATCTGGGAGTCCAACAGATTGGTTAGTGTGTTTCTGAGAGCGTTGTTACCGTCTCTGGTCCTTATTGTACCAATTTCATAGTACATACTCATTGTACGCAACATGCATGAAATTCCACAATCTACTTTCTTACCCCTTTTATTACAGTAGCAAGTGATACAGTACAATACATGCACCAATGTATGCAAATCAACCAGCTACTTTTGAATCTCACTGTCAATTAAACACCAGAAATATACAGGAAAAACATTTTTCTTAAGATTTACTTCAAATTTGGTGTTCAAAAAGTTGTTTTAGTACACTCTAAAATGTGTTTTAACTTCATTAAAACCTCCATTTCCTTATGTGTTTTTATACATGCTAATGTTTTTGAATATACTTTATATTGCCATTTTCCAGCGTGAACCAACAACATACTGAAAACCTGCTAAGAATGAGCCTGTAGAATGGAATTGCAGCTTGTTTCTGCAGAAAGATGTGTACGTTTTTACCTTGTTCCCATCAGCTCTCAGCAGAGCCTGGAGCTGTGACAGTCGATGATGTTCCTGCTCAATCCTCTCCCTCACCTGCTGAAGATTTCTGTAGAGCTCTAGATAAGATGAAGGAATTTGTTTAGTTTTTTTTTTTTAGATTAAATTACAGTTTAAGGATTTAAATGGAGAAATTGGATGATTTAATTTGAGTATGGTTTGAACAAACAGAGTTACATATTTAATGCATCTTAATTGAAAGAACTTTGTAAGTACAAAGTGAATTTAATAATGTCCTACGGTGCACTGGATATATGGGTCATACCATCCGTAATACTTTACTTTATACTGTAATTTAATTTCTTTGAGAGACAAATTACCTCTGGCCTCCTGAACAATGGAGGTGGATTCACTATTTTCTAGTCTTTCCGCTGACGGGGGTGACCGGCCCTCTGCAGCAACACTCTCCAAAAACTCTTCACCAAACATCTTTCCAAAACACTGAACACAGAACAGACAGAAAAGGTTAACTGCTGTGGTAACTTGGCAACACATATCAGTCACGTTCATTCAGAAAACACATTACAACCATTTGTCTTCAATAATTACCTGAATGATCTCGCTGCATTCTTCTGACACAGCTTGTAACAGGTTGTGGTATCTAAAGATTGTTGGTTCATCTAAAAAGGGAAAAGAAAAAAACAGAATTAAATAACTAATTAAAATGTTTAATATGTTTCACGCAGACTTTGACAACCAGCAGAGCACGAAAACAACATACATCAGTGTTGATCGATCATGAATGATAAATCAAAAGCATCTCTGTACTGCTTTGCCACAAACACACATGCACACAAAAGGCTACACATCTGCTCACTTTGGCCACCGTGATCTTTCAGGTTCTGCAGTTTCAGCTCCAGAGCGAGTGTGCGGTCGTCCGAATCCTCCTGCTGCAGCTCGAGCTCGGCGGCGTGGATCTGAGACAGGCTGATGCGCTGGGCCTCCATCTGCAGCCTGCACTCACCCTAACCACAGGAAGACACATCGTCACATTAACGCTGGATTAAACAGGGAAACTGTTTGATTTTATATTACAGTGCTTGTTTTAATATTCTTTAAAAAGTTCAACAAGATGACACTTAATGAAACAGATTTTTCTTTTTAAATAATAATAAATTAAATCCTGGGAACATTTCATGCAGGTTCTGAAAAGCATACAAGATACATATCACTTCTAATTTATCATAAATTAAATTATGAAGCATGATACATCCATTTGCTAATCAGTGCAGATATACCTTATGATTAATTAACATAACTACACCAATCCTATTTCTATGACAGAGCAGTAGCACAAGCCCTCTGCGTTCAGGATGAGCGGATCGGCTATTATCACTTCTGTAACCGAGAACAAAAGACAAACAGTGAGGCCTCTCTCTCTAATTCGGCATTAGCACAAATTCGTTAGGGTTACACAGTTATGAAATTGTGATTCTGTTACTTCTGATGTCAGATCCTGTTTTTACAAGTGCACTCTATATTTTAATTAGGCTGTATTTAAAACACTTTGTTATGATACAATCTCCTGATCCGCACTACATCTCGTGTTGAGAGTCCTTTCAAACATGCAACCGCTCAGATGTTGCCGCTTAAAACATGCAGATAAGAGACGTTAAGAGCCTCATAAACAGACGGCAGCTGTGTAATGATGTGCGGCTGCTACACACAACAACAAAAACAGAATCCCTTTGATAAAAAATAATTAAAGTGTACTGAGAAACATAACCCCTACTGAAGAGGAAACAACTAAAAACCTGTAAAAGCAGATGCTATATTTATTGGGCCCCGTGCAAGTAGATTATTTATTTATTTATTTTTCTTAAATGGCAAAATCAAGTGATTGAAGACAATTCAGTACAATATGAGTCATGTGCGATACAGATAGCACGTCTTTTTCTACAGCGGGAAAAATACTTGTTTGACTTAATTCTAATGCCCTAATCTGAATGAATTTGGAGTTTAAATACTGTATGTCACCAAAATAAACATAAGTGAAATATATTAATAAAATAAACTTTATTCTAAATGTACATTCTGTTTGCCATGCCAATTTACTGAGAATTGGTTTGATTTTTTTTTTGTTGATTTAATTGCCATTTTTTGGCACGGCAAGGTAGTTGCTAGGAAATTTCTCCCACACCGACAGCTGCCTCAGGGCGCTGTCAAGGTTCACCCTCTAACACCGACAGAGGAACATCACTGACTGCTTTGCTTTAGAAAGATGGTTTCGCTTTTTATCATTTTACTTCATGTCCAGCCATTCCCTCTTCATTTCTGTCGCAGTACATCTCTGCTCTGATATCACTTCATTGTTTTGAGTCCTTTAATACCATTACTGACTCTGCTAAATTTGTTATGTTTTTGTCTGCTGATTTCTGACTTTAAGCTCCGCAGTTAAGTTCTTCTTATTACCCTCGGACGACATTTCATCAGTAGTTTTTAGGCTGAAATGAGCTGAAAGAAGAGATATTTAGGATGAGATCACGACAATGTTCTTGCACGAAGCCCATGGTGTTTGTGCTGTATAAGCACCTATTTATTGACCTTTACAGCACACTGTATGATGTATCAAAGGGACACTGAAAAGCAAAGGGCAGGATGTGAACGTAAGTGACATTTACATGCTCAGTAGTCTCTCCTTCTGCTCCCTGACACACCGCAGGCTCCGTGCGGTCGCCCGTCCCATGTCTGCTCACCTACATAAGCAAGCAGAAGAAAAATATTGTACATTTTTAAATACTGTCTTACATGTTACCCCAGTACGAATGCAAACAAATGACATTGATGGACAGAAAAGACAAGATGCACCACGATGGATCACTTCCTGAGAGGGAGCAGAAAGTGCAGAAATGATCTTATTATTAGAATGATCAAGTATAATTTACAGGACTCTGAACATCATCTAGTTTGTCTTTATTTCATTTTTGTTTCACTCATGTGGAGTGGTTTTTATTAAGTTTTGTAACAGCGTCATAAGAATTTGATCTGTGTGTGTCTTTGACCTCATAAAAAAAAAAAAAAAAAAAAAACTTCTTTAAGTTCTGTTGTTAATTGCAGAAATTTTAAAAAGGACTTACACGAAACATTAAACATATATTCAATAAAGTGTCATTTCCTCAGGCCATTATGCATCAGAGGCACCTTTTACAACTATTTTTAAAGACTTAAAAGGGAAAAGAGACAATTAACTGGGGATAGTGACTGATAGATGTCATTATTCTAAAGATTTTTCATTCTGCAATCAATATTTATTGCATAACAATAAGTTAAAGCAAAAAAAAAAAAACCCTGTCTATTGCCAGTTTGAAAAGATATCAAAAATGTCATTCTGGACCATATGTAGAGTTCCAACCCAGGAGGTGACAAAAACAATATGAAACACAGATGTGAAATGGCAGACAGACACTGTTCACTATCTTTTGCCTGGTGTAAAGGAGACACAGCTTGGAGTGACACAGACACACAAGTGACTGGGGTAAAATGGCTTCTCACCTCAAACCCTTCACTCCCTGCAGGATGGAAAGAAACTAGAATGTACATATTTCTGCACAACGGCAACGATTCAAAGCTATCAGAAGACTGTGGGTGATGTTTTTCGTTTCTTTTTGTTTGTTTTTAGCCCTTTTCATAAACCAACATTAAATTCAGTTTGAGGACAAGCAGCATCAATGGTTATAAATATTGTATGGTGTTCCTTTAACATTAGAAATGAGCAGAATATCGATGGAGTGTTGGTACTTCACCGTTATGTGCAGGCTGTGTGCGCAGTTTCTTTTCTTTTTTCAAATCATTCTTCCCACAGTAACACACAATAAATGTCGCTGAATGGTCAGCATAAAACTTAAAAACAAAAAACATATGGCTGTCTTTTAAAACAACAGTATGCCTGCGCTGCTCAATGCTACCTTGGAGAGCAAGGCTGCAGACACTCTGGAAATTTGCAATCATGACTGCTAGTCACTAGAGAGAAAACATGTCAGTGCTGAAATACCTCAGTCATACTCTGTTCCATGTAAAAGCTTCATCTGCCCATGAATGCGATCCACACATTTCTGATGAATCCAATAACACTATCAAACATAACAGCATTAATTGTGAATGTGATATCTTTGAAGCATGCAATTTCAACTACGCTTTCTTTTGCCATGCATAGTTTTAGAAAAGCCCTTTAATCAGTCACTCAAACATGTAATTTAAGCAGACATAAAAAAAAAAGGAAGAAGAGAGAGACAGTGCTGCAGTAGGAGCATGTGAGTGCCTACCCGTTTGTTGATGGAGCCTCCGTCTCCCTGATGTCCGTCTGTGGAGTCCTCCTTACCGGCCCTCTCTTGTGAACATGACATAACCTGGCTCTCCATCTGAGGCTGCATCTCCTGCTCTGCAGCACTTGTTGCTCTCTCTTCCTCCACCACTGTCTCCTCTTCCCCCTCCCTTTGTTTTTCTTCTCTGCTGTCTGAAATAGCGGTGCCCAGTTTTCGATCCTGCTTCGACCTCTGCCGTCTCTTGCGCCTGTTTGACCCTGAGGCTGTGGGCTTGTGCGGGGAGGACCGTCCTTCAACAGGTCCCTCCCCCGAGGACTGGACTGCTGCAGGAGATGGAGTCTGTGAAAGCCTCTGGAGCTCCAAGGTCTGCCGGATGGCGTCTCTCTCGGATTCAGCTGCCTGTAAGAGAGACTGAAGAGCCTTTATCTCTTCTCGCAAAGATTGAATCTGAAGGTGATGATCCTCAAAAGAACAAACTGGCTCAACAGCTTGCTCTTCATGCTGGAGCTTAGCTTTTCTCTGGGCATCCTGCCCCCTCGTTTGCTTTCTCATAATCTCCTGCTTTTTTTCCAGTTCTTTCCCTAGGCTTTCACTTTGTGCGATGACCTTCACATTTTCTTGCCTCACTTTCAGCAGCTCTTCTTCCAGATGTCCCACTTTGCTCTCTGTAAACATCAGTTGCTCTGTAACTTCCGAGAGCCTCCCAGCCAGGCTCTCCTTCTCACTCATAGTAACATTAAGCTTCTCCATTATCTCAGTAGTATCTTTTTCTATCGCAGCTTGCTCCCATCCATCTTTATTCACGTCGTCCATTTTGATATCTCTGCTGCTCTCCTTCAGCTCCCCAATCTGTGACTGAAGGCTGGAAATTTTTGCCTCAAACTCAAGTGTCTCCTTCAGTGTCCTCTCTTGTAAATGTGTCTTCGCCTCAATAAGACACGTGTACTCCTCCTTCAGCTCCTGATAGTTTACCTCAAAATTCTTCTCAGCAAAAGAGAAAGTCGTCCTCTGCTTTTCAATTTCCTCACTAAGCTCAACAACTTGTTGCTGTATTTGATTATTCTCTGCTGTGAGTGTCTCAATTTTCAGACTTTTTGAGTCAAACTCTTCTTTTAAAGTGTTATTAGTTCCTATCAAGGTGTCTTTCTCCAATTCCTGATCTTTCCATTTGTTCTCCCAACATCGTTCTTTTTCTTTTGCCTGGTTTTCAAGCACCTCTGTTTTTTTTAGTAATGACTGAATTTCATTTCCCATTCGAGCTCGTTCTCCTCCTCCCTTTCTCAGCTCCTCGAGCTCTACCTGAAGCTCTTGAAGCTGCTGGACGAGCTTATCTGCTTTAGAGCTGTGTAAAGCCAGCTTCAGATCTTCCTTCAGTCCAAGAATTTGGTGAAAAAGCTCATCTCGCTCTGTGGCGAAACTTGACTTCTCTCTTCGTAACAAATGCAGCTCTTCTTCATAACCAATGCGCAGCTCATCCAGCACTTTCTCGTGTTTGATAGCAGCTTCATTGAGAAGGTTTTCCGTGTTTAGGAAGCCCTCCCTTTGCAATTCTTCCCTAAGCTGGGTGAGCTCTTCCTCATGGCTAAACAGAAGCTGAGTCCTCAGTCGGTCCAGCTCTGATTCCTGCGACTCTGCCATGCGGTCAAGCACAGCATCTTTCTCCCTCTCCAGCATCTCCAACTTGATCTTGTAATTGGTTGTTTCTGAATCATGTTTTATTTCAGCTTCCTGTGCCGCTTCCTGAGCTGCAGCCAGCTCGCTCTTAAGATTGTCAATCGTTCCCTGGAGGCGCTGCAGTTCAGTTTGTTGGCTTTCCTGAGAGATAAGACTGTGAGAAACCTGCTCCACCTTTTCTTTAGTAGAGCGGAGCTCTAGGAGGAGATCCTCAACCTTGGCCTGCAGGTTGAACTTCTCTTGGGCGACTTGGCTAAGCTCATGTCTGGCTTTATCGCTCATTGCTTGGGATTGCTCTAAAGTCTCTTGAAGCTCCCTAATCTTAGCATTGAGTGTGTCCACCTCAACACCAGCAGTGGAGCTTTGAGACAGTTGTTTTGCTTTCAGAAGCTCAAGCTCAGCGAGATGTTGCTTGGTCATTTGCTCCACTTTCACTGCATGCTGCAAATTAACCTCCTGCTTCATCTGGACGATTTGCTGGCCATACATCTCATCCAGCTCTGCTCTGAGAAGTTCCAGCTTCCTCACAGTCTCTTCCTGCATTTGTTGGATGGTGTCACCCTCAGACAGGCTGCCCTGGTGATAACGCTTCTGCAGATCCTCTACTGTGCCCATGAGCTGCATGATTTCATTAGACGACATTCGCTCTTTCTGTCTGGAGGTTGCAAGTTCACCCTTACAGCTTTCTAACTCAGCTCGCTCTTTCTCCAATTCTAATTTACAACTCTCTATTTCGCTTTTACAGCTATCTAAGTCAGACTTACTGTTCTCCAACTCATCCAAGCAGCTTTCAATCTCTGACTCTTTTGCAGCCAGTCGCTGTTGGAGGTCATGCAGGCGTTTTTCAGAGGACTCCAGCTCATCCTCGAGCTGAGTAAGAGTGCAGTCGCGTTCTGAAATGACTCTCTCGTGCTTTGCTATAATCAGGTCTTTCTCTGATGGGTTTATAATATTCTCATCAGTAGTACGTGCCACATGAACAAGTTCCTCTCGGAGCAGGGTCAATGACAGCTCGTGTTCTGTTATTATTGCAGTTAACTCATTTTTGTCTTTCAGCGTTTGTGCAAAAGACTCCTCCGCCATCCTCAACTCTGTGAGCGACTGCTTCTGACTCAAAATAACTTTCTCTTGTTCAGCAATAAGCACGTCCTTTTCGTTTATCCTTTGTATGAATGATTCTTCTGATCTTCTCCCCGACTACAAAGAAAAACAAATTATTATAAATGCAGGGGCAACATTGAGAGCATCCTGTGTAACCACTTACATTTGCATGTCTAAAAAATATCGGCAGGATGACACTAGTCAACTTCTTACCATCTCCATCTCACTGAGCTTGTTCTGGAGCTCCTCCAGCTGCGGTTGGTACTGCATGAGCTGCTGCCTGGCCTGCAGAAGATCAGCTGCTGTGCTGCTGTGGCTGCTGTTCCTCAGCGTCTCGCCCGCCTGCAGCTGGGATTTTTGGATACACAAATTACCTTCTAATTGAATACATAGACAACAAGTAGTACAACGAAAATTATAATAGCGTAATAACCTGTAGTAGCTAGGATGTGTAGGATATAATAACTGATATAACATATCAGTTTAGACTTAAAAACGTTCCCACCTGCTGGAACTGAATATGTAGTTTTTGGCTTTTCTCTGTCAGTTCAAGAAATTCTTTCATGGTCTCGTCCTTCTCTTCACGAGCCTGCTGAAGGTTAGCTGTGAGCTGGGTGATGATGCCATCTCGCTGCTTCAGCGCAGCCTCAAAGTCCTGCAGCTAGAAAGGTTAAATGCAATTAAGTAAACATCACCTTATAGACAGCTTAAGCATTAATAATGAGATAGAGCAGAGAAAAGATTAAGCAGTAAGGCTGAACTCAGGTGTTGTGAAGAAGCAAGTTACAGAGCTTTCTGATGAAGGAATAAACAAGTTCCCGCCCTAGAAATGTAGCCATTTAGACAAATAATTTGAAATGGATGACAGGTGGTATTATAACCATTTATGATTTAAAACGGAATGGAAGATGTGTATACGTGTAAATATTTCTGCCATCCACGAGCAAAAAAAGGATTTGAACAGTCACACCAACAACAATAACATAAACCTGAAAATAATTCAAATTAAACCACTTTAAAAGTTTTTATTTAAAAAATGTTTTAAATAGTTAAACATTGTGGTATTCAGAAAAGTTTAAATAATCTCCACCCTGTATATTTTCTAAATGAACTGGCAGAAGTTTAGCCTTAATGTATAGAAGAAGAAGAAACAGTATAAAAGTAATAAAACATTTACCTTCTGTACTCCCTCTGTACCAAAGGCCGCCCTGATTTCTTCAAGCTCTCGACTCAGCTCCTCCACTGCCTGGGTCTTGGCCGCCAGTGCATCCTCCATCGTACCTCCCTTTGTCACCTGTTGCAGGGGCTCCACCTCCTCCTGAAGAGGAAAATTAGCACCTTTTACAGGGTTTGAGTAAAGCCATCAAGAGAAGGTTTCTAGAACGAGCTTAGCAATTAGTCACCACCGTATAGCGACAGCAGTTAGTTATAAGAGCCATGAAAGTGTAGTAAATGTGTTGATGTTATTAACTCTTTTCTTCTTTGCTGGATCTTCCAAAAAAAAAAAAAAAGTATTACTGTGCCCAAAACCAGCTTTACAGATACCGGTCCAAATGCAACGCCAATAACTCAAAGCAGTTTAGGCAAAGTTTGTCTATGTTAGTTCTATAAGTGGGAGTTAATAAAGCCTACAAGGTAATGACATTCTGGCAAAGAAAATCAGAGAAGTTGTAGGTCCAGCAAAGTCAAGTCTGTTCTTAGACGTATTTCTCCTCAACGACTTGTCTTGAATTTTGCAGATTGCTGTGGGTTCTCAAAGTAATTAAAATTGACAAAATGATGATAAGATTTAATACTTCTTTCTTGCACGATAATTAAGAAAACAATCTTCAGTTGTAAAACAAGGCTCAAATTCTGCTGTTATTTTGTCCCTCAGATTCACCAAATCTGCAAAATCCAAGAAAATCAGAAAGGGGCCAGAAATGCTTTTAATTCATTGTTATTACATTTCCACCTTAAACTATAATGTTATTTGCAATGTTGCTGAATGCTTATCACAGTCTAATCTGTGCAAAAAAAAAAAAAAATGTAATAAGCAAACTTTCAGTCAGATCTTCAAGGCGAGAACAGGTAGCAGGTTAATGCAGACGTACAAAAGGTAAAAAGATCCCTTGATTAGCGATAATGCAAGTGTTGTGTCAATCTGTTGAACTTGGGTGGCTTAACATCAAGGGAATTGTAGTCCTGGGCATGATGGACTACAAGTTAAAGACATAGTGTCTATAGAGACAGTCAAGAAACACTAAGCACTTTGAATATAAATTTTAAAAAAATCACGATATATACAACAAGATAGAATATGCAACAATAGAGATAAATGCTATGTAAACATCAGGCTTCAGCCATCATCAAACTATTTATTATAGTTTATTAAAAGTAAAACACTCGTGTCGAAATCCTCATTTCCAAAAATGGAATTTGGAAAATTAAACTGAAATATATTCAGTTATGATAGCACAATATATTGTAGGAATATTTCAGTCTATAGATTAGTGCTGACTTGGTTAATGTACCGATACTCTTTCTTAACATCTCACTGTAATCCGTACAGCAGCTGGCATGTCACTTTGCTCCCCTCGTTCCCCACTGTATTGATCAGCACCTCCTTGGTGTCTGTCTCCTCTGTTTCGAATATCACCTCAGTGAATCTAAAGAGAGCAGCTCTTTGTGCAACACCTCCGGTCCTCTCTCCTCAAAACTCTTCAGTCTTCTTTTCCATCCTTCACCCGACACTGATCATTTACGCCTCTGAAATATATCAAAGCCCTGTTCGGTCCTAAACTCCTCCGTCATTAGTGCTTTTCAAAATTGTAATTCTTAACAGAAGAATTTTCTTTTCCCCACAGCACATCTTTCAAATACGCAACACGTATGTAGGTGTATATAGTCGGGTCAGTACTGCGCTAAACAGGCTTGGTTAGTGGGTTACAGGAAATCTTGCAGAAGACTAAAGTACAAGCAAACAGAGAGTTATGTCCAGCAGCCAGTGGGTTTGCTAGCAGAGCCAAAAGCTGAGCCAAAAAGAACGTCTTGATCGGATTACTGTACCCAGATAAAATCCTTGGAAGGCATCATTAGGTTCTCTGTCATCTCATCATGGCATCCATTTACCTGTTAATTCACAATGCTGTCAGTCAAACATTAAGATTTGGGAATCGTGCCGCAAAAGTTCACATCATTTCAGAAGTCATCATTGGGTAGATTTGTTCTTCTAAAGTCTGATGATTTATTTTCTTGACAAACGTTCTTAAATGTCGGACTAAAATCACATTCAAATTATCCTCTTACTGATTTAGATTTTTCTCAAATAATTTTAAGATAACAGAAGTTCTTTATTTTTTAACATGTAGTAACATAAGACGAAATCAGCAGGAAAAGTTTAAAGAATTTTTGATAATACTGTTTTTATTAGTGCCAATTGTCTTTTATTCGACTTATAATAACTAATTAATGTAGCATTTTTCAAATATATATATATATATATATATATATATATAACTGAAGTGCATTAGGGAAAAAGTTTGAAGAACAAAAGTCGAAGAACAAAGACTTCAAATATGACTTTCACCTGTTTTCCTGAAAATTAGTGGCGAGGTTTGCAGTGATTTATCCACCATAAGCATTTACCAGCATGTGATATTATTGTAACCTATCTAGTAGTCTGACTCTGTGGATGTGTACTGGCAGACTGCACTGGTCTGCTGGTCTATGGGGTGTCCAGCACCATTTCCAATTAAAACAAAAAGTCAACAAAATCAACCTGGCTAATAAACTGTAAATCATGAAAAAAGCATCCTCTGGGAGTCAGTCAGTAGAAGGTCCTGTATCTCCAGCAGCCGTAGATGCTGTATGTGCAAGTTGCATCAGTGTGAACTTGGCATTGTGAAAACATCTGAAGTAGGATTCGGAGATATAGCCCAAACAAATCGTCTATCACAATATAGCATGTTTTCTGGTAAATCAATAAATAGTCTAAATGAAATAACTACATGGTAAAATCTGTTTCTGTATTCTCCTGAAATTCGCTCAAAATGTTTCACATCAGAGTTTCTGAGAAATTTCAGTTAGTATGTGCTTGTTATTATCAATTTAAACAACATAATTGGGCATCACAATGATATATGATTTCATCACGATATTATTCCAATGAAAGACGATAAATTATCATATTGAATTATTGCCCGGCTCTGATCTGGAGTTACCATAAAATCAAAAGGGGGAAAAAAAGGGATGATGCATAATTTCAGAAAGGAAATCTCACCTCTGAGGAATAATCTTCAGCAGTAGTGGACACTTCACTCTCCGGCTGCAATAGAGAAGATTAAGAGAATTTTATCAATACTGAATATAGATTATATAAAACAGAATATATGAGCCACGTAAAATAAGTGATTTCAACCTGAACACAAGACCATTTAAGCAGGTGCATAGATATTACATGACAGCCTCACATTTGAACATAAACTAAGTCGAATATGTAAACAGTTTGATATGTGGGGTATTTTATTGTGAAATGAAAAGGGGTCATCGTCGTCATTACAGTTCCAGACATATTCCGTTCTTTGATCCAATGAAAAAAATGCACATAATAAAATGCATCGTAACAATTTGAAACAATGCCTGCCTTATCTCCCATTTCTGTACGCCCTGAACACTAAAATACGAGCCTAATCTACTTCTGTCGCACAGCTCCTTCCTCACTCACACAGAGTAATGACGGCCATTATTGAAATCTATTTTCGAGTTAATTCCTGGGTCATAAATTTAAACTGTATGGGGGCCGGAAAAGGGAGAGAAATGGTTTAAATTTGATTGATTGCAGATTTTGAACATCAACTCAAACTGTGAACAGCAACGTGCACAAAGAACAAGTAACATACGTACGCTTTATTGGAGCTTGACGCAAAGTTTTCTTGCAGCTGCTGATGTCTAAGAGGCCTCAATGACTCAACACTCAACACACTTATATTTGTAATTACTGTGAAAGACTTGAGAATGGAAAACGTTGATGCTGTTGTGTTTCCACAGCAACCATTTCCAGCTCTCAGAAAGCAGCGTCACTAAAGATTCTCTGAAGAGAATCGAGCCCCATGACCAGCTAGTCTGGGATAAGAACAAAAACTGCTGTGAAAATAGAATAAACCATTTAACTAATTCACACATACTGCGCTGTATTGCTCAGTCTCTTCAAAATGCACATGTTTCATTTGTTAGTGATACATAACAGCTCTGATCATGCAGCAGAACATAGAGTACTGTTTGTCCCTCAGTCTTTTGTGACAGAGAGGATTCTGGGTCACTCCCAATGGTAAAAAAAACTTGCAGTGCAACAACACATTCATACTTTCAATCAACCTTAAGGTCTGTAAAAGTGTTGCAAGGCCACAGGAATTGGTCACACAGACCGACGCATCGCAACCTGTTTAAAGGCAATTGTCTGTTTCCATGGCAACTGGTAGTTTTGTGGGCATGTACCGCATCAAATGTACAGTGGGTTCAGGGAAAGAGGCTGCACAGCGCCGATAAAAGAGACTGAGAGGACTCGAATTATGAAAAAAAAACACGTGTAAGAGCCCTCAGGTGTGTGCACATTTTTTCAAACTGTTTTAGAAGAGCTTATTTTCTACTGAATATTTATTTATCAGAATCATAATTGAGACTAGTGAATGGAATTTATTGCAGGTTTAAAAGGTCACGTATGTTTGAAAAGCTTACACTCCGACTATAAATGATCCTTTTAAAGGGTTTTTATGAGGAAAAAGAAAAACATTAAATTGACGGACCATGTTTTGAATTCTAAAAGCAGGCTGGGCTTGCAAGGGCTGCAGTAGTATTTGTGGATATTAAATGAATTTGTAGAATACATTAACATTACATTTTCATCCCTGTTTTGTTAAGTTTCAAATAGCATGCTTGATGAAAGTACCGGTCCATGGTGTATTACGCAAAGGAAGATCTAAGTAGTTGAAAGTTCGACCAAATCCCCAGCACAAGCAAAACCTTTCAGAAGTTTGTGAATTTTTGAAATGCATACCCAACAATAAAACAGTGTATTTTCTGCAGGATAGAAATGACCATCAAAGCAGCACCGCAGCAAAAACCAAAGTATTCCTGCAGAAGTCTTGTCTCACAGCACAGTAGTTGAGTCTTAATTAAAATCAAATCAAATTACAGGATGAACATAACAAGTTTCTTGTTATATTCTATTAAAGATTTTTCCAGTGCTGTCTTCAAACATCATAGCATGCAGTATGAAGCCTCCTCCAAACAAAACAACTCAAGATACAAAACCACTAATGCAAACTAGATGCATGCTGCAAACAAATCTCACAGGGTATTTAAGGTATTTTGAAATGTCCAAACTGCACTCTTAGGATACAAAGTCTAAGATATATTCCCTTTCTACCAGATGTAAGGCTGTAAGTAATTACATTTTTAGGGAATGTGCATTTTTGGTCCAATTGAGAGAATTCATAACTAACTCATCATTCTCTAAGAAGGTTCTGGTAAAAAAAAAAAAAAAAAAAACAACAATTTTTTTAAAGATTTTTTTTTAAGAATTGCTCCATTATAACCAAAGTAATGATTCATTCAACATTTATTTACTATTAGAAATGTTATTTTTGTGTAGGCTTGCTTGTCGACATTGAAGTCATTTAGAAAAGTTCTTTCAACAAAGAGTAAAAGCCTCAATATTTAGATATTTTTTAATGTAGATTTTGGTTAAACTGTGTGACTCAAAAAGGCAATACATCTCAGCTCAGCTGGACTATTTTCATTTAATACACAATTTTAAAATTCTAAAAGGAAATAAGGAAACAATTCATTTTAATTTCTTCTTTACTGCCTAAATTTCTACATCGGCGCACTGTGCTCCCAGTGGGACTGGTTGTCATGACAGCTACAGCGGGATCATTAAGCTCCAGGAGACAACAGAAACAAAACTCTGGAGAGGACATTGATCATTTTAACACAGATCTACCATTACGAATACATCTTTTATAAGTGCATGTTAATGATAAAAGAATGAAGCCATAAAATGCCTTAAGTTAAAAGACGTTCTTGCTGCAGAAGGAGCAGAAGGACTGTGCTCTAATAAAATCAGACTGCAGCATTAGAGACGGAAGAAACACGTTTCTGAGGAATGCTGATATGTAAAAAGGCTTCAAATATGCCCAAAATAACCCTATCACTGAATGGAAAAAAATGACTGAAATATACATGAATTGACAATAAATATTTTGTGAAATTTTGTGTGACTTATAAATCACTGAAAGAAATATGCTAAATGTCGTTTTAAAACATTTAGACAGTGAACCTTATTATTTGCAACACCAAATACTTGATGTGAATACATATATTAGATAGATAAGAAAAAAATAGCATTAGAATAAGTGAAGTCATCATTTTATAATTAATTCACTAAAATATGGTGGCATATTATGCAACATTGTCTTATTGTTAAGAGACAATGTTGCTCAAAATAAACTTAAATCTTAATTTTTTTTTTTTTTTTTTTTTTTTAAAATGATCACAAAACCAATGAGCAAGTTCAAGCAAGTTCTGAATTTTGATTGGAGAAGGAGTGCATCAAATTTAACATGGCAACACTGAGAAATCCTTCGTGAATGGCACCCATTTGTTTTTACATTTCACAGGATGCAACAGATTTGCTCTCATCAGTTTACTAATTGGAGGAAAATCCTAATTTTTCTCACTTGTTTTTACTGAACAATCAGTCATGTTGGTAAATTTGTCCACATTTTCTCCTTAAAATGCTATGCTATCTTTGGGTGTTGGACTATTGGATGAGAAAAACAAATAATTTGAATATGTCAACTTGGGTTTCAGGAAATTTTGTTGAGCATTATTTGGTATTTTCAGACATTTTACAGACTAAACTATTAAGTGATTTATAGAGAAAGTAGTTATGAACTGTAGCACTATTTAATTGTCAAATAAAGTGTTTTCTCTGATAAGAGTTTTTATTTTATTTACCTCATTTGTAAAGATTGTCCAGCAACACCAATCTATGGTCCAAGTCTTTCTATCTAAAACTGAAAGGAATGAATGTATTCTCTACTGTCGTAATACATTATTATATCTACCTCTATGGTGTAGGTCTGGTCATGTTTGACAGTCTCTCCACTCCTCAGTGTCCTGGCGAAGGTAAACTCTGAGGTGGGGGGGTCTTTATTTCGTCCTTCGCCTGAGATCTCCTCTCCTCCCACTGACTGATCCGGCCCGACCTCCACTCTTCCCTGCGAATCCCCCTCAGAGTCCTCTGCCGCCTTCTTTTTCTTCTTCTTTTTCTGATTCTTCTGGGAGTCCGCGTTAGCTTTTCTCTGGCGATACTCAGCCAACTGGAGAGTGAAGAGGGAAACAGGCAGTGTTAAAAATTAAAAAATGTAATTTTCTGCTTCGAATGTGGTCCTTGGAAGTTAAAAAAGCATTAGCAACCACTTCAACAAACATCCTTTTAAGTGTTATTCTAGTCTACATCTCCGATCGTAGCCTCTACTCAGATCTTTGTTTATCTGACCCTAATGCTGAGGCTTTAGAGAATGAACCACCTGCTTTAGCCTAATTCCTGACTTCATTAGTCTGCCTAGCACAGAGTTTACACTTCTAACTGAGGAAAAAAAAATCATATGAACCTACTCCGTGTCTACACAGATTGCCGAAACCCAAGCGAAACATTGTATGTCCCAAAAAGCCGACTTCCCCGCTCTGACTGAGTCCTCCCTCCCTGTGTCCATATGACCCGACACATGCCTCTTGCTCTGCCAGGTGCTAATCCTGACTAGAGGGATTACATTTTTAAACTATGTCAATGATCTGTCTGAACAGCCGATAACATTTTTTGTTATGTGTTCGCTATCTTGCTATTCTTTGCTTTATTCAGCACAAATAAACATCTAATACACTGGAGAGCTTGAGCTAATTTACAGATCATATTTGGGATTGAAGGAAACTAAAACCTTAAAATACAAACTAAAATATTTAAAATAATTGTTTTGAAGCTCTACTTCAAAAACAGCTTCTCTTGCTTTACCAACAATACAAAAAGAATCAATTTGCATTGAAATAAAGCAGCAAAGTGTATTTTTTAATCTTTGTGCTTAAAATAATTTATTAATCAACTACCAAACCTTGTTCCTCTTCTAGCCTTAATCAAAAACAGTTGTTAAAAAAGGTCACACTCGTAGTACTGAGTAGATCTCATTTCCAACTACTCGTTCTCTGTTACACACTAACTCTTATTTTCCCTCTCTTTTGTTCTCGCATACAAAACAATTGTATACTGTAATGTAAATGTATTTCACAATAATCATCCCCAGGGAACTGATAATACTAATCACACAGCCTGGTCAGTTACTACTGTTGATATTACTATGTATGAGCAAACAGTGACAGCAAATAGAGGGCAGAGTCAGCTGAGCAGGGCAGACAGCAGGGGCTGCAGGTGTCGCAGCACAGGTGTTGCATGGATTGCCATAGACAGACTGTTGCCAAGGATACGGGGCTAATGCCTGCTCACCTGTCCTAGAAATGCCCATGAACCCCATGACAGAAATCCTAATGCATCCCAAATGCACATTAACACACAGGTTTGGCACTATTTTTAGAAGTGTTTTTGTTTTGGGCTTCTTCAAAATACTTTTTCCAATGTCAAGAATGAGCTTTCACGCTTCAACTGGGAAACTCTTAAATAACCAAACAGCAATGTCTGTTTTTGTTTTATCCAGTTATTAAACACCTGACAAATCAAAAAACTTTATGGCATTCATACGAAAATAAAATATCGGATAAATCATGCTCATCGATTTACAACATTGCTCAGACCCACCCCCACACACACACATACACACATTTAAAAAGGTACAGTAGAGTTTAATGGCACAGTAGTTAAATCTATATAATTTCAAGGTGTATATGGTCATATCATCCATCCCTAAATGTTTGTCATTTCCAATGAGTGCACAACAAATTCACGCACAACGTAAGTGAGTACATAGTGTACACCGTGTACTATATTGCAGTGTACTAATGGAAGTATCCAAATTGAGACACAGCATAACACATGCAGCACAGATTTTGAGCACCTCTCTGACAAAGCACACTCCAGTAGCAGCAAAGTCAGCATAAACGAAAGCACTTTTTGACAGGTCTGGTTTGGTGATGCTGCACAAAAGGTTAGAGGCCAACATGACAGAGCTGAGAGTGGGCGTCGTGGTCACGTCGCCCACTTAAAACACACAGCTTAAAAGCTCAAAGGGCTTCTGATCTGTGCCTCTGCAACCTCCACACACACTCTACCCCTCCTCATCTAAATATATCCATCTATCTGTACTTCCACAAGAGATCCATTAAATAACCAGGTGTGAGATATGAATGAATGAGTCTTACAAGATGGAGAATCTGGAGGTTACGACGACAGAGAGGCTCTGAAAACACAACAACAACAACACTATCCTTTAATTCTGACTCGATCAGAATAACACACTAGCGGTATACGTGATATGTAGGAGACCTGCCAGCAGAAATCACCCTGAGTTTTGGAGAAGTCTCCGGAAACCCGGCCTTTCATTGAGCTGCTTATCATATCAGGCTTCCCTATTTGGCCGGGCAGAGCGGAGCATATGGAGTGCTGGAGCCTGTGTAGCTGCATCACCATCTGCGAAAAGAGACTACGTAGGTGTATCACCATCTGCTGTCTGAAAACATTTACACAGGCAGATTTTTTACCCAGGCTTTTATTTTATCCATGTCTAATAGCAGTTGACAAACAGCATTTTTTTTCACCTGGTGAGGGGAACTAAATTGCAATTACAATCTGGTGTTACTGGAGAGACAAAAAACAATGTGTTGATACAGTAGTGAAAAAGAGCACTGATGTGTGTTTATGTGTCTTTTTACTCTTTTACTAATGTAACTCTGTGGAAACACGTGGAGAATTTGATTTTCAGCAGGATACATTTCAGTTTTCAGTTGGACGATAACACAGTTTATATCATGAGATGATGTATAATGTATATACTGGGGGGGCTATCCCTTCAATAAGTCTGGGTGTATTAATCATTGTGGGCAAAGTTAGAGTCAATCACCAGGATTGATCTATGAAAATATTGGAATTTTGTAAGGGTTTTTTTCATCAGGTATTTAATTTTCTCAGATATTTCAGTTGATGATTTAGCCATCTGGTTATTTCATCCATAACAGTTTAGCAATTGATTGATCAGAAAACGTACCATATCATGAGATATATCAATAACATGATAATTAATTAAAAACACTGAAATGCAGCACCTCAGTGGAACCTGGGGGGGGGGGACGTGACGGGACGAATGTCATGTGTCAATGAGACGGTGTTAGTCAACACCCAGCTACTGGAGAGTAAAAACCTTGTGCTTTACACACACATTACCGTTAGCAATCAACAATAGCTAATCGCCCTCAAAACAAAGCAGCCACAGCAACTGAAGTCACCTCTGACCCCCCATGATGAGTGCAGTGGGTGCAGCTTCGTCTGTGAAACATTCAAGAGGCTCCAAACACAGAAGCGATAATTGGCTACAAGTTATATATGTGCATATTTGTCTCGCAAAAATGCGATGACCCGTAAACGAGTCCTGCCCTGAAGTCTCTTCACATTGCGACTGTTCTGAGGTAGAGTCATTTCAGAGGTTGATTCTGATTCCCAGCGCGCGCTTATTGCCAGTGAACAATGAAATGTGATTCAGTTGAATCTGCAGGTAGACAAATCACCCTTGTTTCTCTCTCAACAAGCAATACAGCGTGCAAAATGGAAATGTCTTTGGAGATGACTGCTTTTCCAATGAGCAACAAAAAACTGAGCTCAAAAAGGTAAATATAGAAGGTAAATATTTTCTACTACAAATTATCCAGTTCCAGGCTCAGTACCTTCTACTTTATGCTGGATTTTGGCCAGTTGGAGTGCATGGCATATAGGTGCCACATACTGGATGTCAATCTAGCCTATAGGACATCTCCGAATTGTAGTGTGTCGGACAGTTTCTAAAGTTCACATAAACCACAACATAGCATCATGAGGTTGTTTTCTGCAGTTTGCTCAAAGTACGGTAGGGTTCATCTGAAAGACAACGCATAAACATTGTAGTGTGTGGCCAAACAAATGGAACTGAAAGACTGCAAATACATCCCAATATTTAAATCACACTAAAGCTGTGATGATGATTCAGCTATTAAGGGTATACAGATCCTATCTGAAAAGTGGTTCTCTTATAAAGAGAGTGAAACCCAACCAGCCTCTGTCATGGTATGGTATCTATACATTAGTTATTAGTCAGCTGAAGTGTGCAACTGCAGCATCAGATCACATTTATACTGTTGTGCTTTTAGAGCTTTTCTCTACTGTTGTTTCGCCGCAGCCTCAAGTGAAAAGCAAGATGTTCTAAATATCAAAAGACGGGAAAGGACCTTTTTCAGTCACAACCAAAATGTGTAGAAGTGCACAGGAAGTTCGGTTCAGTCGTCCTCCAGGTTGGAGCTAATTAAAACTGGACAGCTGTTAGGCCATCACATTCAATTAATCACACGGCAATCCCTTCTCAAGCAGCACAGCATGACATTACAAGAGCTTTAAAAGCATTCAATGTTATATATGCAAACATATCGAAATGATAAAGACCGCAGCCTAAAAGTAAAACCCTCCTGTGTCAATTAAGCAAATTAATAAGATAAATAAGGCATGGTGGTCAAGTCTGGTTATCATATAGAGCTGTGCAGGGCACATACATGGTTAGTCACCGAAAGGATTAACCATTCAGGCCAAGCCAAGTAGATCAACTTGTACCTTTGCTGTCCTCAAAATCTCCAAAGCTGCCTGAGTGACGCTAACCTTTAGGCTATTTGAACTCCAGGACAACCTACTTGTAATTTCCTGTGGCTGCACTATTTTTATTTGCTGTGTCATACACTGTTTGGCAAATGGTTTCTCCAATTTGGTGTGTATATATTTACTACTATAAAAAGTCCAATTAAGTCTATAATATATTGAAATTTGGTTTGGAAATAATGACAATAAGGCATCTTTTTAACATCACAATTAGCTGCCATGAGCACAAATATAAACACAGGTGAAGAATTACAAATCTATGACACTCATCAGATACCTTTGATCAGTAACCAGAAGGCACATCAGAGAAGCAGAGAAACAAATAAGCATGTCGTCCTTCATGAATGATGCAAGCTTCCCTTGGGCCAAAAAAATAAAAACCCTGCAGTGCCCTGAGTCTGTGAGTTTCTTTGGCCGGACATAAAATCTTTCCAACATCTTGAGCTCATCACTGCAGTGTCTCAAAAAATGACACCTTATCTGCCATGTAACTGGAGAAGTCAGCTGAAGTCTTGCACCAATTGCTCCATTATGCTGGTGCACTTGCCACAGAGAAGTGAAAGCAACAATACATCTGCAGCTAATGGCTTGAACAATAGACTGGCAACACCAGCCCACGATTAACGCTTTATTGTCTGGTATGACTCAATAAGCACTTGCTTGGGACGGACATTATTCCAAGCAGAGGTTTATACAATAGATAAATCGACAGTTCTCCTTTCACTCAGACATTAATATGGATATCTTCCCTGTAACTGGTTCGAGAAACGCTTTACGCAGCCAGTAGTCTTTGCCTCTGATTTTCAGACTGAGGAATCAGAGCAGCTATCCTGAATCTTCTTAACCATCACCGAAATCTATTGGGTTCAATTTTGAGGCAAACGGTAGGTCACACAGACGCAGACTCATTTTTATTTTGTATCTAAAACAGCTAGTTTAAATATTTTCCCTTGATGTTTGGAAGGTTAGAGAGGCAGTGTCATGTCATCCTTTAAACACTCCCCATAGCCTGCTGATCGACTCTGACATACATCAGCTTTGACTCAATCCAAGCTTACAAGATCCAGTCGGACTTTGGGAGTCTATTAGAACAAATAATAATGTCCTGGATATCTCTGTTAACCATTATAAATGTGTTATTCCGTGAAATATCTTGTAAAGTTTCTACCTGAGGGCATGGTGACATGGTTCTTTGTAAAAATAAAAATAAAACAGTACAGAGGAGCTTTTTAGAAACCAAAATGCCAAAGCCATAACCACGGAGACAGTGTTTCTCTGGGTCTCTCCCACTGTGCTAACCTAAAAGCCAGAGCACCAGCTCCAGTATGGAACCTGGAGTGACCTAAAGAGACACCAAACACAGCGTATTAGATGTTTCTCTGCAGTATCAGGATGTGTAGTACCTTTCCAAGTCTGCCTGACAGAAATCATTCTCATTCTCAATACCAACTGTTTGTAAATGTATGAGTTTGTAGAGCTGGAAACTTCAATATTAAAGGAGGGATGAACAGTTGTATAGTGAAGGATGTATTAGGGAGTTATAGTGATGAATACCTATTTGTGACTTTTGTGTCAAGATGAGGCGATTAAGATTAAGTCTATAATCACTAGATTGTTACACTATTTAATTCCTCTCTCTTTTGCACATCTATGTAGAGTGTGTTGTTATTATTATACTGTACATTATATTTTTTTTTACGTCCAAAGTGGAGGTCGGCACATCACATCTTGTTTAGGTCTCCTGGCAGGCATGTTATGGTCATAATTCATACCAAAATGTTTGGGTATACAAATATCGATAACAGAGCTGCTGCACGGCCATTCAGTAAAAGCTACAAGCTCGCATAGCTCAGACAGAGCAGTGTACCATTATGTATTACAATTTATAACATGAAACATCACTCATTTCTGTGACATTGAATAATAAAGATGACATGGACATCAATCCAGGTTTACAAGGCGAAATAAAGCCCAGTATCATCTTGTTGTAGCATCATTGTTTTACATTAGTTACTGGATGGGTGGGGGTTGTCCTCCTGACCTAAATGTCGATGCAGCTGATTGATAAAGTGAATGTAACACAAAGTTTGGCATGCGGGGCAGTGTTCGCTCTAGCCGGTGGGGATCTGTGTCCTGTAAATCCTGTTACACCAGCCCGTCCGCCTCACTTCACGCGGCGTTTATAAGCCTTTGATAACGACGTGACGATTTGGGTGATTGGGTTAACATTGCGTGCACACTCCTACACGTTTCAGAAAAGTATAATAAAACACTGGAGTAACGTTAGACATGCAGCATGACAAAGGAGCCTGTGGCTAGCAGTATGCTAGCACCCCGGCGAGCCAGCCAACCGCCGGCTGTCAGAGCAGGGCGCGTGTTTGCTGGGACTGACAGCTGGGAGGGGAGGAAGAAGGGGAGGAGGGGGACCAAAAAACAGCTGACAGACCCAGCCGTGGGGAAGTAAGTTGTCGACAACCTTAAGTTACTACTTTACAGCAATAATAGCAGTGTCAGTGAGTTAGGCTAACACCAAAAACTGAGAATCCTACCTTTGCTTTGCCGGCCTCCAGCTTCTTTTGCCTCTCCTCGTCTTCCATCACCGCGGTCCCTGTGGCTGAAACAAGAGGGAAACTGCTTCATGCAAAATATCAGAGAGATAAAAATCTAAAAGCTAATGGTTAAATATGTCTGTCGTCTGGCTCCCAGCTCGCCGCCAGTCGCCTTTACTCGGTGGTGTCTCCTTGTTGGTAGTCCGCCGCCATGTTTTCCACGTAAACATGAGACCCAACTGTGATGACGTCGTGTAGTTGCCTTCACGGCCACGCCCACTGGCATTCCACTAGTGTTGCCTTCACGTGCTGTCAAAAATGTGGTAATTACTCCAAATAAAAACGTTCACCACTCATTGGCTACTACAGTTTTGATCAGTGGTAGAAGAGTACATTATAATATTACTGCTGCAGTAACAGTTTATTGGATTAGTAACTTTTTCCAAAGCCGTTACACCAAGCGGACCACTCTTTTTCAAAATGCTATTGCTAACACTATTTTTGACATCAACACTCTCCAAACCTGTACATTTGTTTATAAAGTAAGATATAATAATACAGATTTACCTTTTATATTTTAGATATAATTTTATTAACAATCCACAATTCCAGAATCACCAAACAAGTCAGGCTGAGAATCTTGATCTTCTTTTGTTTAGGCTAAAACATCTCGTGGTCACTTTTCTATCAAAGTTCATGGAGTTATCTCGTGGGATGAACATTTGCATTTAATGGATTCCTCTGTGTCATTGTCCATATGGAGTATAAAGTGGCATTCATTGGAGGTACATGTACCTCAAAATTGTGTTTAAGTAGTACTTTAGTAAATGTACTAAATTCCAGCACTGCAGCCTAATAATGAAACAGTTGTTGACTGTCTAAACCTTCTTAAATAAACCACATGGCTCTGTTAGTCTGTTATATTTACTTTGTTTTTTTCATGGTTTAATCTATGAGGTTTAGAAGAAGATCTGAATTTATAGAGGCAATACTGACATTGCAGAATCCCTCAACGTCTTAATGTACACTAATCTTGTTAATAATCATTATTGATATAATCAACGTAGCAGAGGATTTTCATGTCATAAATTTCAATGTTTTAAATGCAGTCTAAATCCTGCTTAAAACGTCTGCTCAGTTTCTATGGTAACGGGAGGAAAGGCAGCGCTGTCCCAGTTGAGAGGTTTCTTTTTTAACACGAGATATTGTCATTTCAAGGATGTGTTTATTTCATTTTTTTGTATTAAAGACTTCAGCCATCGAATCACATTTTATAGCATGGCACTTGATCGGCCTATTCTGAGCACATTTAACAACAGCAGCGTGTACAAACATTTGAGCTTCATTGGCTGAATGGGACAGCAGGTAACATGAGAGACCGGCATCAGTTTCTAGGACAGATGGAGGCGATAAAGGACAAAATGTCCAGTATTTAACTTAGACTCTGTGTGAAATGACCTTTAGTCTACAAATAGTTTAAATATCACCAATACAGGTTATAGAGCAGTACCTGTTCTGCAGACATGTGCAGGTTTACAGAATAAGGACCGAATAGTCATTTTGGTTCATTCATTCATTCTGCCACATGAATCGTGTGTGTAGCGATTCAGATGTCTGGAACCAGTGATAACCAGGACCCGAGTTCTTAGAAATGCTGTGGTCATTTTACTTTATTCTAAATCCTTTGTTTTATTGGTGTATCTTTGTTTGTGTCGTTTGTTTTGTACTTTACACAAAACAAATGATACAAAAACTAAAAATAACTCAATTAGTATATAAATAAACTTTGTGATAACTTGATTTACTTTATTAAACTCTCCTAACGTAACCTCACCCTGCAGAGATAACACATTTTAAAAGAACGTTTTTTTGTTTTCTTTTGTTGTTATTTTCTTTGTTATTTAATTGCGCAACTACATTTTCTTTAATTGTCCACATTGCAAAGAATATTATTCTGATGGAGAGAAATTTGAAATACTGGTATTTCATATCAGATATGATCCTTTTAACCTTTATTCCCCCTATAAACAGACAAACTAAAGATCTTGAGTGAGTCTAAAAAGAATATACAGATTATGTAATGTATGCGTATTTTTATTTTTAAAATGTTTTTTTACAGAAACAACACAATGTTTGTCCTCAACTGAAGAAAGGTTCATGTAAACACATCTTTAAATTAAAGCACCTTTGTATAGGCTGCAGTCTTGTCACCTTTTGTTTTAATATGGTTAAAAAAAACAACTTTTTCATAGAAAACCTGCTGGAGTTACCAAAGTGTAGAAGTCTCTCCTGCTTCTTAGAAACATTTAAAACATACCGGCAGCAGCAGCAGCAGCAGCAGGAGAGGATGGTCTGTGTCTCCGGCTGACAGGAGCCGAACAGCTTATAGTCTGGCAGATTTTGAATTCCACCCATCTTCTTTTAGACATTCTTACCAACTTGATCCCACCTGTGAACACTCGCTGTTTGTGCAACGGAACAGGAACCACTGAGCATTTGAACGTTTCGACAGTTTCTGAATTATTGATTGACTGAAGGAGTAGTGTGTCAGCAGTTACCAAAGCAACTTTACCAAGTAAACCACAACAAATGGATCAGGGCAGAAATCTATTCAATATTAAAAACACAACAGCTGACATATTCACACACGCAGTAACCCATGCATTCACCAAACGTTTCCAAGAGGTTCAGAGGGAGCAAGAAAACAGGCACACTGAAAATATAATGGAATCAGACGAGCAAAATAGAACGAAACATTAATATTAGTTATGAGTATAAAGAGATGTGTACGTTTTCTATAAGAGCATGGCTGAGGGGAAGGCCTCAGCCTCAGTGTATTAGGTGCACCTATATGAAACTAATCCAGTCTAAACAACAGCCCTACAATAAGTCTAGTGTCATTGAGCTAAATGGAGTGAACTAAATATTAGAAACTGTTCCAAACATACATTTTAATCAACACCCATTCAACAAGATAAAGATACAGCCCAACTGACTGTTGTATTGTGCTATCTCAATTATATAGAAAAGGAAATATTGAAATTAATTATTCTAATTACTTAGAGAAAGCCCATAAAATGAAAAAAAAGGCCTTTACGGTTAACTTAAGTCCTTTAGCATTTCTGTTCTTTTTCTGCTATTTGGTGTACATGTTATTTGAAAATGTTCACATAAATACTATGTTATTCCAAAGTAAACAGCATATAATGATGCAACTCATGTTTTTTTTCTTTTCTTTTTGGCTATGTCACCTGAAGATGCATGAGCTAAATGTGTGGCAGGACATGGCAATAAAAAAAACAACTAACTGACTGTATTAGACTGCATTAGTTTTAGATAGGTGTACACAATAAACTGGCAACTGAGTGTTAGATATGGCCAAATAAATAGGGGGAAATGCAAAGGGAAATAAACAAAATAAACATGATTAAATACATACATTTAATAAATGTATTAAAATAAACCCAAAAATAAATAAATACGTTAAATAAATATTTAAAAACAAATACATAAATAAAAGGAAAATTGAGTAGGAAAGTAAATAAATAGGGGACATAACACAAAGGTAAATAAATAAAGAAGCAAAATAAAACAGAAATATCAAGTTATTTTAAATCTCATCAATTAATTTATGCCAACATTTATTTTTAATAATATCTATTGCACATTTAATGGCATATTAATGTATTAATGGTGAAATGATTCGTCCTCCACATCATGAATGCAGGAATGTGTGACCTCTTTCTGAATGAAAGTCACCTGCTTCTATCTGGAGGTTGAAAGTGAGCGTGGACGCCATTTTAACTCCAAACCGCTGGATGGCGCTAGTTAGCGAGTTCTTCCTAGTTTCACGTTTCCGCTGTAATTGGGACAGGTCAGACAAAAACTGCCTCTCCAGCATGTAGTCGGTCACGATAAAACCAAAGTTTAATAAGGTATGTACGTCTTATGTTTTCTACAAGAGGACTATGGCTTGAGGCGTTGATAAAGTGATAATAAATTGTACATTGGTACAAGTTGCAACGTTACCAGTTAAGACTCAACGTTTCTCAACGGTTACATTTTTAACGGTTACAGTTATAACGATACACCTGAGATTTAACGTTGATTTCATTGGTAATGTTTGTAATAAATAACTGTTAATATCACGTAATACACATCTTAGCTTGTAAAAAAAAGTACGTCGGGCCGTGTCTGGAGGATTACTTTGATGCTTTTGCTGTCTTCGTGGTGTCTTGTTGACTTAAGTCTGTACAATTTAACCAAAAAATAACTGCAGTTGACAATTAACCATCTAGTTAACACTGGCACATTTATAGAAATGTTAATTAATATGCGTTGTCCTAAATACATGTAATGAAATATGACAGGATCTTAACAAAATATATTTTGAGATGTAACGTCATATCAACACTGCCGTGGTGGCAAGAACTACATTTACTAAAGTACTGTACTTAAGTACAATTTTGAGGTACTTCACTTGTCTACTTTCAGTGTATTGCAAAGAATATTGTATTGTATAATAATATAAATGTGACTTTTACTCACTGAAGGATCTGAGTACTTATAGGGGTCCTCGTCGTTACCTAGCCTATTAGTTAGCTATTAAAAACATTATGCTGATGTGCACTGTTTATGAACAAACTTGAGTTTTGTTTCTTTGACTAGATTATTATTCAGCCAAATATCTTTATTTTTCTTTTAGGTCCACTAACACTGGCAGAGGTGTTGCAGTATATCCCTCCTCGTTAAAAATGGCAGCAGTAGCTGGAGTGAGGGCTCTCCTCAGCCTCCATCGACCAGGGACGTTGCAGCGCTGCTTCGGGCTCATTCCAGTTCAATTGACATCAACCAGCCTTTCCCGGAAGCTTTGCAATGATCCTACAAGCAGTAATGTGCAAAATCCAGTGGCGGCCCCAGAGAATGAATCTCTGCTGGAGAATCTGAATCTCTTGGGAGTTGATGTGAAGATGGCACGCCAGCGTCAGCCCGGGGTGCTTCGTAAAGCCTCCACTAATGAGCAAGGTCTCTCTCAGTTTTTGCAAGGTAAAGGTGCTCACTGCGAAATAATCGCTGGCATCATATCCCGTTATCCCCGCGCTATCACCCGCTCGATTGAACACTTGGCACAGCGCTGGGAGCTGTGGAGAAACATCTTCAAGACTGATGAAGAAATTGTGAGCATCATGGCTCGCTCACCTGAGTCTTTCTTCCGGTCCAGTGATAATGGGAACTTGGAGAAGAACATAGCTTTTCTGACCTCGCTGGGACTGAACAACAAAGACCTCCTTCGCCTGCTGACCACAGCGCCGCGGACATTCTCCAACAGTTTAGAACTGAACAAGCGAATGGTGAAGTGTCTGGAAGACATCTGTATCGAACTCGGTGGGAAGAATCCAGAGCAGTTTCCTAGAGCTGTCATATCCAGAAACCTTTACATTCTCATCCGAAGCACGAAGAGAGTCCAGACAAATGTCGAAACCCTGAGAGCTTCTCTTAAGTTGAACAATTCAGAACTGCTTGCTCTTCTTCAAGGTCCTGGAGCAGAAATACTGGACCTTTCCAATGAATGTCTGAAAACAAATTTCCACAGTCTCCAACAGAAGATGGCTTCACTTGGCTGTCGGAAAGGTGACATAAAAAAACTAATCAACAGCTATCCATTGGTTCTGTACATTGGGAGGGAGACGCTGAGCACTAAACTGGACTGTCTCTTAAACGGAGGAATAACAATAAAGCAGATACTGGAAAAGCCCAAGGTTTTAGAATACAGCACACAGAACATTACAAGGCGACTAGAGGAGCTGCAGAGAGTGGGATATGACTTGCAGCAGAATGGCATCAACATCCTGGATTCTAGCCAAAAGCGTTTCGTTACAAGGATAGAGAAGCTTGATTCCCCCTGAGGACTGAATGTAATTGTCTTTGTTATGATGTTACATCATGTTGGATGCAGCTTTTACTTGAACTTGGCTTCACAAATGTGTTTTGTTCATGTACTTACTAGAATAGGATTTCTCACTTCTGGGATGTCTCTTTAGAAATATGTTAAACATATCTGGTAGGGCTACAACAAACAATTATTTCATTATTGTTTAATCTGCAGAATTTCTTTTCTAAAATGGTGAAATAATAAAATCACAATTTCCTATAACCCAAGATGCGTCTGTACAGTATGACGTTTACATGTTTTGTTTTGTCAAACCAATGATCCAAAAACACAATTTTCTATCTCATAAGGCAACAAGAGCAGCACATCCTTACAAATAAGAGGCTTGCTGCTTAATTTTCTGTCAATAGACACATTTTTTCAGCTCTAATAGCTAGTAATTTATTGACAAGAATGGTGTTTTTGTAGCACTGATACCTGCTAAAAAAGCTGTTTCCCTTCATATGCACCTGCATCATTTTCTTTTCTTGGTTAAGATGTTTTGAGAGCTGCTCTTGTAATTCATGTGAGGATGCAGTCTTCAGATGTAGATGTAAATTTCCCCGCTGTGGGACTAATAAAGGACTTCTGATTCTGATAAAAGTGGTATCCAAAAAATGGTACAACATCTGACTACATGTTTCAATCATAATTCTAGTGCTTTTTTGGACTCATAAATATGTTATTACTGATATGAATGATGCCATTTTTAAACTGAAACAGGTCATACATATTCAATAAATATGGGTTATCTTTTTGTAAAAAAAAATTCATTGGCAAAAATACAAGCAGAGAGCACAACTGTTGTGTCTTCAACATCTTTCAACGATACTTAAATTAAAACAAAAATACACACAACAAATTAGGAGGAAAGAAAAATGAATACAAAAGTAATGCACAAGAAAAAACACACACTTATAAAATAACACTTTATGGCACAAAAAGACAAGCGACCCCTTACCTCCACCAAACCTCTGTATTTGTCTTGTTTCATTACTTATTAAAAAAGAATGATCAGTTTGATGTAGGGATGTAAAGTGAGCCATCAGCCATCACATTTCAGTCCAGTCTCCAAATCTTCCTAAACTTTGTGGATCTTTTCCTTACACTGCACAGGGTCTTCTCTGGAGTGCAGTATGATGTTAATTCATTGATCCTTGTCTTTGTGTTGGAGGAAAATCAGAGTTCTAGCTAAGTAAATCATAGTGGTAATCTGATCATACTTCGTTCCTGGACTACAGACCTCAATTTAAATTATTTAATAGTTTAATCTGAAGATTTGTGGAGACGAATTGAAATATGCGGAACCAATTAATGTTCGTCTGCCAGTGTACACCACGGACCTCACCAAACTGCTGCACAGCCGTTTCCTCATGCCGTTGGATTGTTGCTGTGCATGTTCGTGTGTGAGACGAGCATAATCCAAGTTTACCGGATTTGTTTAGTGTTTCTACCGTTGACTTTTAATTGCTATAAATTTGCCTTAAATGCATTAGCAAGCTAGAGGCTAGCCGTCTGTTTGCGTCAACAGCCTTCACGTTAGCGGTTAGCTTGTTAGCAGGGTTAGGTAGGTTCAGTTAATGCTGCAGTTGCTGTTTACACATTTAATAACAGGTAAGTAACTCGGATAACGTTCATTTGAATTCAATTTAATCAGGCAGGCAACCTATATGGAAGTAAAATGAAGTGGCTACACCTCACGTTAAGTCAACTCAGGAATTAACGTTAACCTATGTTACAGTTACAGTTGCAGATGTATGTGTAATAAATATAATAATACACTTTATTTGTATAGCACCTTTCATACAAGCAATACAGCACAATTAATTTAAAACGGCTTTAGAATGCCAATTTGAAAATACAACTCATTTGATAATAGTAAAAATCTGATAAAAAATAAAAGCAAATTAAGATGAAATAGAATACATAGCATGCATAACATAAGACGTAAAGCTAAACCCACTGAATATTACTAATAATAAAAATGAAGTTACAAATATTTTTGTTAAGCAGTACATTAGTTAGATGTGATCAGCTGATGTATCAACATGTTTCAGAAAAAGGGATTTGGAGAAAGCCTGTGAAGGTGTGATGGAAAAAGCTGCGGAGGAAACCGGTGAAAAGAGGACTGGTGTAGCTGTGAAAGGTCAGGCTGCCCTCAAACCACAGTAAGTAACTAGCTCTTTGTGGAATACGTGAGAAAGAAAACGGGTGGAAATGACCGCAAACATTCTAAGTGTTGTCCAGAGTGTTTGTATATACAGATGGTATGACAGTGACAATTCAGCTGCCAAAACGCTGAGCACCATGACTTGTCTGGAAAGGTCAAAGCTCCAGCAACACTTGTGGTATAATGAACTACTTTATGGTCAGACCAACGCGTTTTTAGCTGTGAAGGATCTTCAGACTTTTCTTCTCCATGCAAGTAAACTATACTATACTCTGACAGTTCATTACGCATAATGCTTGTATCACCACAGACACACGCTGCCTTTGTCTGATGTAGTCGGCACAACTGTACAGTTAGCAAAAAGTCTAAGCAGCTATAGTGAATGCACTTGACTTCTTGCCCACAGTATGGACTCAGCTATTGCTTCAGTTTTACAAGAGCTGGCTGATCCACTTAGCTCTTGATGTAATTGTACCAATAACTGAGTTATTAATGTGCTTATAGAGCAGCGAGCAAATGTGACAGAAAATTCTTCCCTGTAGTCACAATTAATACCGGCCTTAAATGTCTCCCGTCTCACATCTTAAAGGTACAGCAGTAAAAATAACTTTAGTAACACCTGAGCGAAAGTAAGTGTCAAAAGTACATATAAGTTGTAACAGAGGAGTTGCAGGGCATCAATGTTGCACTATTCCACACAATGCTTGTAAGTATAATACAATGTATTGTGTTGAATATTTTGTTGTTACATCCTCTAACTGACAGGTCAATTACATTTCTTTTTCTTCTTGTATTTGCAGATTCCTAGCCACCAAAGAAAAATTTCATGAGTTTGTAGACTCTGGGTGGCAGGGCCCAAAAGGAGAAAAGACCAGTGATAATGACAAAGCTGAGGAGGCAAAGCAGGAACCTGAAACAAAAAAGCTCAAACTAGACCCTGAGGAGAGGAATAAAGGTGGCAAACCAGACGGTAAACGTATTCGGGGACAGAATAAGTCAAGGCCGCACACGAAGCCTAATGCCTATGATGAAAAACGACTGTGTCTCTCAGTCATTAAGGTATGAAACTTTAACCAACCGTTAAATAATGCCACATAAAGTACTTTTTAATGGCTATGTCCGCTGATGGTTACTGTCATGGCTTTTCCCATCAATGCAGGACAATAGGGAATGTCCCTTTGGAGACAAATGCCACTTTCACCATGACGCAGCCGAGTACATGGCCACTAAGCCAGCTGACATCGGGGAAAGCTGCTACCTCTATGACACATTCGGAAAGTGTACGTATGGTCTCTCCTGCCGCTTTGCCAAGGCGCACACTACACCTGACTTCCAAACCATGGAGAACGTAGAACTACTTAAAGCCAACGAGGGCAGGGCCGCGGTGAAGAACAGCCTGAGTAAAGACCTCCAGAATAGTCTGAGGAAGCGTTCGGTGGCCTTCAAGAAGTCCGAGGAGTACCTCGAAACACTTTCAAACAACAAAGACAAAACGGAACAACGCGGGAATGGTAAGACGATAAAGGAAGTTTTCGATAGATGACCAATTTCCTTGAGTAATACACACTTATACAAGTGTAAATGTCCTATATTTATATGTTGTCAGCGTTTCTGCTCCTTAAACATGAAGCTGTCAGTCGTTCTTGTGTGAGTCTTAAAATGAATCTGTTAAGTGGTTTGACATTTTACTGACAAGTGAAGTGGAAGTGAGTCTCTGTGACACTTATTGGAGCTTTCATTTAATCAGCTTATTGTAGTTGGGCAATATGCATGGCATTCTTCCTCATTTAACTTGAGCAGGTAGATTTGAATTTGGTCCCGTAATTCAGTCTTTCACACACTTAGGTGATACTTGTGCAGCTGAAGTATCTGCCGATCCAACAGGAGGGGAGCAGCGTGCGTCTACTGAAGCAGAACCACAGGTACAAACCTTTACTCTGAGCACCCATATATATATATATATATATATATATATATATATATAAAATACACAGTAGGTTTACAAAGTGTGTTGCTTGGTGTTCTTTTAAATGTTTCCTTTGTGTCAGGCCAGCCCAGATAAACAGCCTCCAGTGAAGACTGTTGGCCCACTCACTGATGTGGACGTCATCAAGCTGCGCCCATGTGAGAAGAAACAGGTATATCTCAGCAAACCATCTTTTCTCCAAAATTATATTTTCTTAGCAGTTTGGTGACTTATTTGAACTACCAAGAAGCATCATATTGTCCATGTTCTTGCTAAATAAAAGTACAAGTGAATAAAAGCCATCTGATACTGATCAATAGGATATTTGCACAAATCCAGTCTCTGCACCAGCGACGTCACTGCTGATGTCTAAGGAGTGATTTCCTTTGTCTCTGTTGTCAAGGTGGACTTTCAGGACAAGCTATACCTTGCTCCTCTAACAACTGTAAGTAAAACCAGATTAAACTGAGTCCTTAGGTTTGAAATATGATTGATGTAGTTATGTCTTTAAATGCTGCAAAACTAATTACATTTGCTTTCATTCTCAACAAGAGTTTATCTAAGATTTCCTTCTAAAGAAGCAGTATTATACCAAGTTATATCAAATGCTCTCCCATAAATAAGTTTCTGACCTGACTAAATAATTCCCTTTCATTCCTTAGTGTGGAAATCTGCCTTTCCGTCGTGTGTGCAAGCGCTTTGGAGCAGACATCACCTGTGGGGAGATGGCCATGTGCACAAACCTGCTGCAGGGGCAGCAGTCAGAGTGGGCCCTCCTGAAGCGGCACGAAAGTGAAGATATTTTTGGCGTTCAGGTGCTGTTATCATAGATTATTGAGACTCCTCAGAACTTTTCTGATCATTTTGATGTTGTTAACACAACTTGTAGACTTTGGCAATGTCTTATTTTTCTGTGATCAGAGGTTTTTGTGTGAAGATGGCCTCAGTTCTCAAGTCCAAATTGTGTCTCCAGGTGGAGGGCTGCTTCCCCGACACCATGACGAGGTGTGCAGAGCTCATCAACAACAACGTTGATGTTGACTTTGTGGACATCAACTCTGGATGCCCCATTGACCTTGTCTACAAGAAGGTAAACCCTTTATCAAACCAAGTAGTCCCATTCAGATTAAAGGACACTTACACTGTGTTTTTACTCCTTTATGTTTCCCTCCCTGCAGTGTGAATTGTAGCAATTTCCCACACATGCGCTGCAGTGTGAGTTTTCTTTAAATCAGTATTTCCAAACCTGTGGTTAAGTAAGGACCCGGCACCCTTTTACCCAAAATCACAGTTTCATAATATTCCTTCCTGGGGTGAGGCCACAGACAATAAAACCATGTTTTTCTGCAGTGGGAGACAGAAGCAATACAAACAAACAAAAAAAGAAAGATAAGCATGCAGGTAAATAAGGCAATCCAGTAAAAGTGAACTAACATGGAACTGTGATAGTGAGAGCTTTACAGTCAGACAGATGTTTGTGTTTTATGATTGAGTGTATAAAGCAATGTTAAACATCAACATGACACTCACTTGTTTTCTTTCCCTCATCAGGGCGGAGGCTGCGGCTTGATGACACGCACAAGAAAGTTTGAACAAATAATCAAGGGAATGAACTATGTAAGGTTTTTTATTTTTACCAAATGTATCAGAATTTTGTCTTTTACGACAAAAATGCTACTGTTCAACTTTTTCTTTTTTTTTTGAAGGTCCTTGATGTCCCCTTAACAGTCAAGATCCGAACTGGTGTTCAGGAGAAGTGCAATGTAGCGCACAAACTCATCCCAGAGATGAAGAAGTGGGATGTCTCTATGATCACAGTAAGTCATGAGACATGGGTTTGAGCAGTGTGAAAAGGTATCGACCCACATCATGTGTTGAAAATCATAATTATTATTACAGTGGCAGCATAAATCAAGAAACGCATGAAAGCAATGGAAGTCAAGTCAGTCTCATTGAAAGTAGTGTCTTGTAAGACCATGTGGACACCATTTGGGTGTATGACACTTGAATAAAAATATGCAATTTATGACTTAATTCATGTTGCTGCAAACCCCCTTATCCCTTCGCACATTGTTGTTTCATTTAAGTGCACTTAACACATTAGAGTGAAATATAATGTGAGAGTACTTCATGTGACTTTATCTAAAGTGATCAGTTCCCATTTTGCATTGTTTTCTGTCTTATTAAGTTTTTCCAAGCCCCTTGTTCTTTTTTTCCTCCTAAGTCATTTTTATACCTGAAAATAAACACAGGTCAGCTTCAAAGTGTGATGACAAACCACTAATGATGTAGTTTCCTTACAGTTGCACGGCCGATCCAGAGAGCAGCGCTACACTAAGTTAGCTGACTGGGACTATATCACCACCTGCTCCAAACTGGCTAGTCCTGTCCCACTGTTTGGTATGCAAGCATGTTTCACATATCTAAGATTGTAGCTGCATACAGTTCAGATGGGGGGAAAATGTTCGTAAGGAGGCAAAAAATTACAAAAACAACCTCCCCCAGGCGAAAAAAATTAATACAATTTGGCAATCTCATGGTTGTAAAATCATGCACAGGCCATAGAGGAGTAATTAATTGTTGGTGAGGATTGAGCCTAAAGTGACCTGTGTTTATTGTCCCAGGCAATGGAGACATTCTGTCCTATGAAGATGCCATGAAAGCAAGAGAGACCGGAGTTTCTGGTATTATGATTGCAAGGTTGGTGCCACTTCAGTAATTACACACAGTATAGACAAAATAATGGAAACACCGAGGTAAATATCATATTATTATGTGTGGTCAGCAGCTCCATTTTGCAAACAACAATGCGTCAGTATTTTGCGTAGGTTGTCTTGAGTTTTGACACCATTCACCGAGACAACATTTTTGTGATGATGTGACTGCAGTTCAACGTGAACTTTATTTGACCCCTTTGTAACCAATGGTCACTTTAAATTGCTTTGCATACAGAAGTTTGGAAAGAGTCCGAATACTGCATTAACACCAAATCAGGCATTGCTGCAGAACAATGGCAGTCCTCCTATCCATTTGAATGTGGGTAGTGCGTTCAGGCTGCGATGGTGGGGACTGCAGGGGGTGCCAAAAGAAATACACAGCGGCCTGCTGCAAAAAGTTGAAACAGAATCAGCTTTTGGAAAAACGCAACCCAACGTGTCGCTGTCAATCAATAGGCCATTGTAATCAAATGAGTGTAACTCAAACATGCCATTTAAGTGACACTCCCACACCACCGCACAACCCTGCACTAATTTTCGCGACACATGGTTTGGTGTGAATGCAGCTTTAAGGCTGAGGCAAACAGCTAATTGGTTCTAAAGCTGCATTACAGCCTTTTATGTAGCTTCATTTGGTGATTGTTATGATTCTTAATGATTTTTATGTCGTGTTTCTAGAATTTTGCCCACCTTCTGTTTATTTACTATTATGCATCATTATCAGTGAAATTCTTGTGCTTTCTTACTTTCAGAGTAACTTAGAGGACAGTAAACCCACCTGATCAGATGAATCTCTCCATATTACAGAGCCCAATTATCTTTGTGGTTAACTTGAACTTTTTTTTTGTTGCATGTTTTGACTTTTCTGTCTTCAGGGGTGCTCTCATTAAACCCTGGATCTTCACTGAAATAAAGGAGAGTAGACACTGGGACATCTCGTCCAACGAGCGACTGGACATCCTCCGGGATTTCAGCAACTTCGGTCTGGAGCACTGGGGCTCCGACACTCGAGGTGTGGAGAAGACCCGCACCTTCATGCTGGAGTGGCTCTCCTTCATGTGCAGGTAACAACATGCACTTTAGAATATACTGTATTTCATCTATTATCAACAAGCAATATTCACAACCTGCCATTTGATCCAGAAACTTAATATAGTCGTTTATCTCTCTCTCAGATATATTCCAGTGGGCCTGTTGGAGCGAGTGCCTCAGAAGATCAACGAGAGACCTCCGTACTACATGGGCAGGAACTACCTGGAGTCACTGATGGCCAGTCAACATGTTGGGGACTGGGTCAGGATTAGGTGAGCAGGAAACCTCAAGAAGCTCCATTCAAAATCATGCTACACTAAGATTAACTGTTAAATTCATGTATTTACTGATTTTATATTTTTTTACTTTTTCCCCTCTCCAGTGAAATGCTACTTGGACCTGTACCAAAGAATTTCAACTTCTTGCCCAAACATAAAGCCAACGCCTACAAGTGATTTTCTCTCTGTGGGAACATCTGGTCATTTAATTTCTTTGTTTGTTTTTTTTTTTTTTGGCTCTGGAGAGTAAGATTTCAAAAAAGATAATCTATTGTTTTAAATGATAAAGACTATTGAGTAGTCTGTTTATTTGACTTGTGGTGCAGTAGCATAATACATGGGGTGTTTGTGTACTTGAAATATATGCAATAAAGTCTTTTGCCACACGAAGATATTTCTCTTTTTTTATTCTGCTTGTAACTATTTTAAATGATTAGCCCTTATGGAATACATTTTTAACTGACACAAAAATCCAGTAGTGCTCTTTGAAATACTTAAAAGCTATATGTTGTTTATGAGGAAAAGAAAATACATAAAGAGATGAGTTTGGAGTGATATAAGCAACAGTCTGTTGTAATAATTGAACATGTTAATTAGATATACACTAAATTGCCAGTTTATTAAGTACTACAGATTGTATATTCTTTGACTGAGCTATTTGGCCCTGATCTAGAATATGATGACCTGAGCCTCATTTGTGGTTTACTCATGCTAAGACCTGAACTGCTATGGTCTGTTATATGTTGTATGTCTAAGACTGTTTCATGTGCTGCTGCCAGGTCTTGGCTAGGTCATTCCTTTTCAATGAGCTTTTCCTTGATTTAAATTCATTTGAAATAAAATGTAATGCAATACAACAGCAAAGTATTACTCCCTATCTGTATAAAGCATGTAATGTGTTTTTTACATTGAGTTTCTAAGCATGGCAAATATAGACAAATTACATGTGATGTGCATGTTAGACATGAAAAGAAAAAATAATGAAAGAGTAATGAAAAAATAATGAAAAAACAATGAAAAAACAATGAAAAAAAATAATGGAAAAAATGAGAAAGGGGTGGGCTTAGTGAGGTGGCATTGCCATGCTTAGAAACTGTTATTGTTTTTTTTTTGTAGAAAATAGCAAAAAATATAGACAAATTACATGTAATTTGCATTTTAGTCATGAAAAGAAAAAATAATGAAAAAATAATAAAGAAATAATGAAAAAAATAAAGAAAAAATAATGAAGAAATAATGAGAATAAAATACCAAAAAGTATAGACAAATTACATGTCATTTGCATTTTAGTCATGAAAAGAAAAAATAAAGAAAAAATAATGAAAAAATAAAGAACAAATAATGAAAAAATAATGAAAACATAATGAAAAAATGATGAAAAAATAATGAAAAACAATGAAAAAATAATAAATTATAATGATTATTTTTTCATTATTCTTTCATTATTTTTTCGTTTCATGACTAAAATGCAAATGACATGGAATTTGTCTATATTTTTTGGTATTTCCTACAAAAAAACAAACAATGACAGTTTCTCAGCATGACAATGCCACCTCACTAAGCACAACCCTTTTCATTTTTTCTTTTTTTTTTTTTTTTTTTTTTTTCCTTTTTTTTTCCTTATTTTTTAATTTGTCATTTTGTTAAAAATAAATCTGGACCAATTTGATAAAAAGTTGTTTTATTCATGATTAATAAAATATATGTAAGTATAAGTCACAAAATATATTATATATTCTATGTGCCTAAATTGTAATCCAACAAATGTGGTGTCCAAGATACAATACAATGATGGTCTTATAAAAATAAAATCAGGCCTGTCTTGTCTTTTTTTCTTGGCCTTTCCCTTACAGAGAATTTTGGTTATGATTCACACACATGAGACTTGAGTAGCAAGTGCCAATTAGCAGCTACCAGGTGCAATCAATTAACTTAAAACCACTATTTATAGCAGGGAAGGAGGCTATGTCATTACTTGGTGTACAGCAGATACAGGAGGACATTCACTTGGGTCCATGGCTGGTATCAGGATTGAGCTGTTGCTACTGCTGACTGGGACTCTGCTCCTGTTTCCAGTGCAGGGATGGGAGTCTTTGGACAGAACTCAACTTCTTAATTTCTATGAGACGGGTCAGTGGGGCGAACCAAAATCAAGCTTGACCTCGACAGGTGAACTACTACCAATGATCCTCGAATAATGACTAAAAGTGTGTTCGCTGTTCCTGTAGCAAGAAAGTCTAGCCCTGTGTGTACTTAAGTTGTTAAAGCCAGACCATATGTAATGTTTAAAGGAAGAAATTCCATGCTTCCTGTTGCAAATGAAAAGTTGACTTTATAAGGAATATTAATACTAATAATAAATAATATTAATTGGATTAATTAATGCTCTTGAAGGTTAGCTGTTAAATCCTTACTTGGCCTGCTATATAAACTAATATAATTAATTCTTTAAAGCGATATTGCTGTGTGACTAATTTACTGACTTCATGACATTTACCGTTTCCTGTAATTGTTAGACGTCTGGCTTTTACCTAGCCAACAGGGATTTGTGTTTTGAACAAAAGGTTGTTGGCACATTTTGTAGCGGGTTTTGTTTTTAAACAAATGTCAACTTTCTTCAGTTCCAGAAAGAAATGTGCCATTGCAACCTTCAGCTATAATGGAGTTTTCAGTCTTTTGACCATGTTTTCTAAAATGTGTTTGGGGATAAACTCCTGTCGGACTTGTTAGTTTGCACTTGCAATTGCATAATCAGGAAGTAATGAATTTCCATAAAATTATGTTTTTTGACTGCAATCATCTGATTAACAACTACCACTCTCTCCTCCAGATGAAAGTGCCTTCGATAATGAAGATGACGAGGCAATTCCTGAGGATGCATTTCCTGAATTTGAAGGAGCCGCCACCACTGACAACTTGGGCTCTTTTGCTGACTATGGATTCCAGGTGGATGTAGAAGATTCCCCTCCAAGAAACTGGGCCACAGGTACCGATGCTGGATTTCAGGTGGACTTTAGTGATTCCTCTCCAAGGAGCTGGACCAGCGATACCTGTCCTCGTTCTTCTGGGTTGGCTGTAGTTTGTAGTGATGCTGGCTTCAAGATTACTCTGCCGGGTTCCCTTAGTGAAGTAAAAATTTTGGGTATGTACTTAAACTCTTGTGCCTAATTATAAATGATCAAGTTTTCATGCATGTTTACTTACTAAACTGAACCCCTGCAGGTTCAGAGGTAGTGGTGCCTATCATGCGTGCGCCAGAGTCTTGTGGTTATAAAGTGGACTATTTCCAGAAAACTTTGACTGTACCCTTCACTGGGTGCAATGTGAAACATGTAAGTTACTGAACAGTAATTGCCTTGGCGTTGCTTTAGTTTTTGACTTTGGTTGTCTTAACAAAACTCACTTTTTAAATGATTACAGGCTGATGGCTACAGCCTGCAGTTGTTGCATGTTGATGAGTTTGGTCTGACACAAGTTGCTACTGCATCTTGTGAGGAAAGGTTAAAGTTAAACCATGGTCTGCTCCCTCGTGCCAGTGGCAAACCCAGACGGAAGTGTGGCTACAGACCGCCAACAGTCTACTCACCACCGCAAACATACTACACACCACCGCCAACATACTACACACTACCAGTCTACACACTGCCACCCACCACCACCACCACACTGCCGACAACCACAACAACCACCACCACCACCACACTGCCGCCAACGACGACTACCACCACCACACTACCGCCAACGACTACCACCACCACACTGCCGCCGACAACAACAACCACCACACTGCCGCCGACGACCACCACCACACTGCCGCCGACGACCACCACCACACTGCCGCCGACAACAACCACCACGACAACAACCACCACCACACTGCCGCCAACAACAACCACCACCACACTGCCGCCAACAACAACCACCACCACACTGCCGCCAACAACCACCACTACACTGCCGCCAACAAATTCAAGTGAGTGCAAATAAGCTAAAATTTAAATGTTGATCGATATTTAATGAATCACTCTGATTCCAAGGATTTACTACAGCTAAAAGAGAACGTGTGTGTAGGTGATGACTTCAGGGTGGTTTTGGCAGACACTGTAAAATGTCGCTGTCGTTTCAGATTGTGCTGTCACGTCATGGGAGCGGGTTACTTGTGGTCCGTCAGGAATATCTTATGCTAGCTGTGAGAAGTTGGGATGCTGTGTGGATTATTCTGCATCGGCCTGCTACTACCCACTGGATGGTATGACTTCTGTTTTAGAGAAATGTGATATATAAAAGCTTAACTAAACTTTTGACTTTTCTGGTGTAACTTTTTTTTTTTTTCTTCAGAGTGCACTGCAGATCAACACTTTGTTTTCGCCATTCGTGCCAACTCTGCATCCATCCATTTCGACCCCACCAAGCTCATTATTCCTGGGAATCCACAATGTAAACCAGTCCTTGTTAATGACATGGTTGCGATCTTTAAGTTCAAAATTACAGAATGTGGAGCTCATGCTTATGTAAGTTGTACTCTTTGCTTGTTTTTCAATGTGCTTTCCACTTGTTACTTGACAAGTTTACTCTAGTCATTAAGATTTGATTGCCTGAGCAAGTCATTTCAGACTTGTCGTTGACGTGAAGGCAGAGTAATCTTTAACAAAGTTGGAAGTCTTGCTATTCTGACATTTCCATGTAAAACACTTTTCTTGTGTGGTGACTAACTAAATTAGTCCCTACTTGTGATCTTGCATATTTACACTTATGCCTTATGGCTAAATTGTTTAATTTAGGAGATTTGACAACTGTAAATCACTCTAAACATGTTGGAGACTGTGCCACAGGCATTGTAAATCCAGTGCAACCTAGGAAACCTGAAGCAAACCAGTTGTTTTGCAGGAAATTGGTGGGACAAAGATTTACCTGGCTGAAGTGCAGACAATTGTAAAGGCTATAAATCTCAAGTATGGCGTAATTACAAGAAGTGATCCCCTCAGGTTGGTGGGGTATAAGTACATTTTTACTCTAATGGTTGGCATTGAATGTAGTGCCAAGCTTAACCTGCCTGTCATTCAACCAATGTCTTTTATAGGTACATGGTTGAATGCCGCTACAGTATAACTGGCACTGCTGCGCAGTCACTTGTCAGTGTTGGCTACATGGTCAAGACTCCAAGTTCCAGCTTGCCATCATCAGTCAGCTCTACTGGCTTATATGGTGTACAACTGCGAATTGCTAAAGGTAAGGCATTTATGTTTTTCCAACTTAAAGTACAATCTTGATAAAACATTGCTGGCATTAGATTGCACAACAGCTCTCAAATTGTCAATTTCAAGTTTCCTCCTTGTCTGTTAAACCCCAACAGATCAGACTTATTCAACCTACTTTGAAATGAACAGTCAGCCCTTGCGACTGCTCCTTGGCAAACCAGTGTATCTTGAACTTCGCCTGCTGTCCCCAAAACCAGATGCCGTAATTCTTGTCAACTACTGTCTAGCTTACCCTCGCTCTGCAACTAATGCTCTGGTGCTAATTTATGAAGGGTAAGCATGACTGGCTGAACCCACTTCATGCGTCATACGGTTAACTAATGGCCTTGCCCTAACTATTTGTTTGTCTGTAGGTGTGCCAATCCTTTTGACCCAAATGTGTCCATCCTTGAAGTCAGTGACCTTCCCACAAATCGTTACCAAAGACGCTTCATGGTCCAGGCCTTCCAGTTTATGGATCAAAAGACAAACCAGTACCTTGATGAAGAAGTGAGTATTCAGGAAGTCATTGTGGGTTTTAAATGGTAATAACTAGAATGTGTATAAAACTTCAGACTAAACTAACTCTTAAAGGGGCCCTGACACAGTATTAAGTAAGAACTGTTTCCTAAATCTTACACATGGCTGAACTCTACTTAATTGCAACTGAATGAGAAAATGAGGCAACTTGTCAGTCATTGTTTTTCCTCATGCGTTTCCCCTGCAGATCTGTTTCATGTGCTCTACAGAGGTCTGTAGGCCATCGGAGAAGACTTGTGCAGAACGGTGCTTTGACGGAAGTGCTTTGATGGGAGGGTGAGTATCTAAACCTTGTGTCATATTGCCAACTCTTTAAATGTAATTTGTTTTTTAAATTTTTTTATTTATAATTTTTTTTCCTGCTTCTAGGGACGATTCGGCGTTGCAGAAGAATGTCTTTATAAAATACTGATTAACTGAAAATAAAACATTTTATAATTCAGTATAACAAGTCTTTTGATGATTTTTATGACTAGTGTGAATTCATCCATAGTTCTGGCTTGTCAATCTGCAAAAATAAAACTGCTTTCCATGTGATGCTAAAATGAACAGGTTTCAGATCACATTCTGAAAATGTTGCCAACTTTCTAATGGGGTTAAACTTGAGTAGTGAGTACCAAGTTCAGTGATCACTACACTTAAGTTTTCAAGACTAGCACTTGGCATATCCAGCCATTTTAGTCTCTGCTTTCAGCTACTTGATTTAACGATGGCCCTACACTTGGAGAACTAGGTTCTTGCAGGTAGCATGGTTCCTTCAAGTTGGATTACTTTGACAGTCTGCTTTCCCTTGACTCACTATACCAAGAGTGCACTTCAGCTACACCGCCAACCAAATCAAATGTTTTGAATTGACAGTTTAACAAACTGAACATTTAAAACGTGATGCATATTTTGAAATGGACTAACTCTTAACAGTTGTATTTGCGTTTAATATGACTTTCATCACAAGGCTGTTTTGATCTTAATTTGTGACATGGGCTACCATATTTTGGAACAGTATTTTACTTATTGCTGCTTTCCTGCAAGTAAAATATCAGTACTTCAACCACTGACTCAGAAAATGTAGATTTGTCAGAGGGGCGCTCCTCTTAATACTGTTTCTGTACCCTATGCATGAACATGACTAAGCAGCTGCCGCTTACCCACAATTCTTTGCGCCGTGAAAACAATCTGCCACATTGTGTCCACTGACACGGTGAAGTCTCTTCTGCTGTGCGGAGAATAAAACTCGTTTCAAAGCTTCAGCTGCGTCATAAGGAAACGTGTCTGTCAGGTGAGAAGAGTCCAATGTGGACCAGCTCTACGGGAATAAACTGAGTGAGTTCTCCTAACTGCACATTTACTTTAAATGCTGCGGTGTGTGTTTCAGAAACTAGCAGACTGTGTCGGGAAGAGGCTTCGTCCCATCAGTGCAACCTTGCGTTAGCCAGCTACTGCTGCTTTTTGGAGATATTTAGTTAGCGGTTTTATTGTCACTCAGTCTGACCTGTTCAGCTGCTTCTGCCTTCACTGTTCAGCTGCTTCTGCCTTCACTGTTCAGCTGCTATGAGCTGCTAGTCTCCAGCTCCAGGCTGTGTGCAGGGACAACTAGGCCGTTTACTTTCATTTTAATAGCCAGCTGAGTCGGACACTGTGCTCAAAAGTTCTGTTTTAGTTAAAATGCAATTTCCAAATGGTACGAAGACCTTTCTAATAAACTGTTCAGTTTAAAGCTCATTTATCTGAGTAAAGACTGCCCATGTCTAATTTGTTTAAAAACACAATACAATAGGCACTCTGACTTATTTAATTTCCATATCTCTTAGGACAAACAGTCGTGCATTAAAGTAATTATAATGAAATTGATGAAAACCTTAAGTAAACCAGGGGCATCAATAGACTGAAGTTCATGCGGTTTTTTTAATTTATTTATTTTTTAAAAGTTACACAAACACGTGTGGCTTAATTTTTAACAGTTATAAATGTTTACACACGGAGCTTAAAGGGAACGTAAGTGAGCTTTAATTGGACTTTCATTGCTAAAATTGGACATTTTTCTGATTACTTTCTACTTGGTGCCTGCTTTTCTATTCAAACTACAAGATACACAAAGTAATGGTAAGCAGCTGCTGCTAAAATGTCACATAACTATCACCAACTCAACTTTCTGACATGAAACCTGCTCTTCTGGCACTGCTGAAAAACAGGAGCTACAAATACAGCTGTAGTCAGCTGGTTTGAAGGAGGGTGTGGTTTATTTGTCCTCCCATAAGACAGCAAAGGGCTGGAGGTCGACTCTCACTTAACTCTGCCTGTTAAACCTTCAGCTTCTGTCGCTGGCAAAGATGGCTCATCTCACAGCGCTTTTCAAGTATGTGGACGAACACCAGGATCTGTACGTGCAGGTAAACTCATCCGGAGTAAAGTTTTGACATTAATTCAATGTGAGTTTATTCTCTGTATGGGCATGCTCAACTAATTGTGATTAGGTTGTAGTCAAATGTCTTCACTTGATCAAATGGTGTTGTGTTCATTCTGAATACTGAGCAGCATTATAACTCATTCAGTGTCTATATATGTTTCTGTATATATATGTATGGTGAAACAATATCTTGGATGATATTAAAATGTGTCAATTTTTCTTGTTACCTAGCGTCTTGCAGACTGGGTGGAAGTCCAGAGTGTGTCTGCTTGGCCAGAGAAGCGTGGGGAGATCAAGAAGATGATGGAGATGGCAGCCAAGGACATTGAGAAGCTGGGGGGAACAGTGGAGATGGTGGACATCGGCACACAGAAGGTGTAAAACACTTAATGTTTGGACTTCATCATCACTTTTGGTTCTTCAGTTCTGTTAATGGTCTTGATTTAACAGAATAGGTTCTCTTTCGTAAACTTTTACTTAAATGTAGGCTGTTGTTTGTTTGTGCATGCAGCTTCCCTCTGGAGAGGAGATCCCCCTGCCGCCTATCGTCCTGGGTCGTTTGGGGTCAGATCCGGGCAAGAAGACCGTGTGTATCTACGGCCATCTTGATGTCCAGCCAGCCAACATTAATGATGGCTGGGATACAGAGCCTTTCACTCTAGTGGAGAAAGACGGTGAGAACTGAAGTTCTTTGGTTTCTGTTTGGTACAAAATGACACTGAAGTTGTTTCGATATGATCCAGAAAGTTTGCCAGTTTTTTTTTGAAGTTATTGAAGTAGACTGGAATGTTGTTTTTGGCATGTAAAACAATGCAATGTGTGGATGTCTTCAGGGTTTCTGTTCCCAGTCTTCCATGTATAGATTTCACTTTCTTTTTCAGCTTGGCAAACATATTGTATCATATTGCACTAAAATAAATGACCAACATGTCTGCAGACGAGGCCAGAGGAAAGAAATTTAGTTTAACTGAGCCACGACCAGGCTACATAATGCAATGACATTTGTAATTTAGTATTTTAACCATTTATTAAAAGGTCTGCACATGTCATTTGAGCCTCAGTATCAAATAACAATAACAATCTCCTTCGTTGGTGAGCAGAGAGGATTTCAGCTTCATTACTTAGATGTAACGTCTTGTTGAAATGCTCTTTCTGCTTTTATCAGCTTTGTACTTGTGATCATATCACAGTTTGCGCCATATTTCCAAAGTCCATCCCAGTAATCTTGTGCTTTAGGGTAGAGTCATGCTCCTAATCATGTCTTATCTGCAAGCCTCGCAGGTCAAGTTATACAAGTGCTGTTGTATTTAACAAGAATCAGTAATACGTTCAGCTTTACAGAAGGCAAAGGGGCTCAAGTGAAGCATTTAATTCAGTAAATGTATCACAAGATGTTGTTCAGTCTTTTTGGATAAACTTATTTTTCATTTGGGCATCATCTGCTATTCACCAACTTGGCAATTAATTGTTAATGATCATTGATATTGAATTATTAATACATTTATAATATAATTAATTTTAAACTCTGAAGGTGTGTTTGTCGTGTGTTTTAACAACCCAGAATGACTCCACTCTACTGTGTGCAGTAGAGGTAAATTACACAGGGTTCCTTGTGTAATGTATCAGCTCTAATGTACCTTGTCAGCTCCTTCATCTGCTGTTGTACTTGACAGACAAATTATTCCAGATTAGGTTTGTAATCTATTATGCTTAATTATTAAACCACATATACATGTAGATTATATTTGATGGTAAAAGGATAGACTGTCATATGTGGCCAGTTTTTATTTTTTTAAACCTTTTTTTTGTTTGTCAGATTTTTTTGTGCTACTAATACAAATACCCAAATGGTCTCATGTACTTTCTGGTGATGGTCAGCTGACAGAAAGCACCACATCCGCTTCCTCTTGTCTCTTTCCTGCCTGCTCAGCTCGGTTCTTGCAACGTTTTACTTTCCAGTTTAGTTTCTAAAGAGTTTGCTTTCCACTTTTCATCATGTGGAAGGATTCCTTAACTTTGCATGTTCTACTAGATAGTTACTCAAAATGAGTAAACGAATGATACATTTATTTTATTGAGACACTCGTATAACTATGCCCAGCCCACGTGGGCCTACAAGATGCCACACATCCATACAAGCCTTTTTTTTTTTTTACATCTAAAAATGTCAGAATAACTTGAAAGGTTACTATCAAATGAAGATCCAGGGCTTTAAACTAAAACACTGTTTGTTCTTTGCAGGTAAACTCTATGGAAGAGGTTCAACTGATGACAAGGGTCCCGTGTTGGCCTGGTTTAACTGCATTGAGGCCCACCAGAAGATCCAGCAGGTAAAGTTACCAATCAAACCTCCCTGTTGGTGCAGCAGCTCTTTAGTGTCCGGGTAGTTTGCTTTGCTGGTGACCTACACTCACACAAACCGAGCTTTCTTAATTGTTTTTGATGAGACAAAACACTTCTGAAAAGTATCAAGAAATTAAGTACAAATTGTCAGTGATGTAGGACCAGACCTCTCTTACAAGACTTCATTGAGTATGGTGTTACGGAGCTTTTCACTGTGAAAATAATGAGAAAAAAACTTTTGGTTTTGCTTTGATAATGTTCCATCTAACAAATATCCCACAGTTGCTTATTTAAAACTTGGCAAGTTGGGTGTGGTTAAACGTTGATGGTAAACATCAACACGCAAACTGAATTTACCAGCTGGAAGTTATATACTGAGGTGTGATTTATTTCAGGGCGTTAACATTGTTGGGAATTTATTGAAGGCGAATGGAATGATACTTTAAGGTTAAATCAACCTCTTGCATACTTTCATTTTCAAAGCTGCCATTTGAATAAATTTTATTTTTTTACTAATCAGTTCAGATTTTTGGTTTCCCCTAACCCAATTACTAGAGATGCTTTTTATTTTGGACCGCAGGCGAACACTATGTCTGAGCTATATTATGCTTAAAGCAGTACATTTGTACACACCTTGTACGTCAGCTGCATGTTGTTTTAAATAACCTTTAGTGTTCCCTGAAACAGTCTGAGGAAAATATCACAATACCATAGGAGATATTTAACATTCATTAAGGAGCTTCAGTCAACACACCCAGGACCTATTTTATGATCAGGAATAAAATAAGTTATTTTCCAAATGAAAAGGTCTGATGTTTTTTGTTTCAACTCGGCATTAAAATTACATTAACAGTTATTTCATCCTACTGATCTTTAAACTGTAAACACTGTGACGCCTGTGAATGATATATGTGGATCTTATCTCACTCCATGCAGGAGCTTCCCATCAACATCAAGTTCTGCTTCGAGGGGATGGAAGAGTCTGGATCTGAGGGCCTGGATGAACTGGTGTTTTCACGGAAAGACACCTTCTTAAAAGACGTGGACTATGTCTGCATCTCTGACAACTATTGGCTCGGCAAGACCAAACCCTGCATCACCTACGGCCTGAGAGGAATCTGCTACTTCTTTGTTGAGGTGAAGTCTGATTGTGGTGCCCTTTTAAATTTGATTTGTTAATGTGCTGATTTGTTGAAGCACATTAAAACGATTTTTATTTATTTATTTATAGGTGCATTGTGGTGACAAGGACCTACACTCAGGGGTGTTTGGTGGCTCTGTTCATGAAGCCATGACCGACCTGATCGCACTTATGGGCAAGTGAAGCTGATAATTAAACTATAATCTCATGAAACGAATTTGAGTACAGTTTTAGAAGAAACAATTGTAATAAAAATGCCTCTTTGCACTGTGGACATTTTTAGGAGAGTTTAAATCTTGCGTCCGTCTCTTTCTAAACAGGCTCCCTCTTAGACAAGGGGAAGATTTTGATTCCTGGGATCAACGACGACGTGGCCCCTCTGACAGATGAGGAGAGAAGGCTGTATGAGAAAATTGATTTTGACTTGGATGAGTACTGCAAAGACGTTGGAGTGGGAAAGCTGCTGCATGACACCAAGGCAAGGCTTTGATTTCGGTCGTTAAATCACTCATAGATAGAAATGTGCTGCAATACTCTGCATTATTGCATGATGATTCATCATAATATAAGAGTGCTGTTCATTTTTTTACCTGTAGGAGAAAATCCTGATGCACCGCTGGAGGTATCCATCTCTTTCTCTTCATGGTATTGAGGGAGCTTTCTCCGAAGCAGGAGCCAAGACTGTTATCCCTCGCAAGGTCATCGGCAAGTTCTCTATCCGCCTTGTCCCCGACATGGACCCCAAAGTTGTGGAGAAACAGGTAGATCCTGAGATATCGCGACACAGATTCTAATGCTGTCATCTGGTAGTGTTCATGTGACTAAAACAGTCTCTGCAAGTGGAATTTAAAACTTGATTATTTTGCCAACCACCCTACTCCCTTAGTGTGCCACAAAGATGACTAATTTGGTCGTACTGTTTTTGGAAAGAATATTGCACCCTACAACACAAATTTTGCAAGTAAAGCGGATTTACAGAGCAGTCAAAATCTGTTCAGTTCTTATGATTAAAAAAAAAAAAATATCACAGTTTAATTAAAATGACACCTACATAAAGTTAGACAAACAGAAACCATTGATACAAACATTACTTACTAATTAAATTCAATTTCCCTCTGTGACGCTAACTCTTTTTGTTAGCCTTTTGGACTACAAGCAACATTGTCTACGGTAAAAACATTTTATAAATCCAAGTTTATGAAGGAAGCATTCAAAGGAATGCTGAATTAGTATTTTTTTTTTTTTCATTTTGGGCCTGGACTTTGAGCCATTCAGTAGTAATGAAGACCAGTTCCAGTTTGTTGCAATGCACAGCTGTCAGTGATCTCCACTGACAAAAATATGTCAACTTAAATTTCTGAAATTTTTCGTTATCAAGGTTATCGATCATCTGGAGAAGAAGTTTGCTGAACTGGGAAGCCCCAACAAACTGAAAGTGTACATGGGCCACGGCGCCAAGGCCTGGGTCTCTGACTTCAACCACCCGCACTACATGGCTGGACGAAAGGCCATGAAGACAGGTACAGAGGCTGAGTCATGCAAGACCAACAGAAATGTATATGGTTAAAAGATCAGTTGACTCAAAACACATACTCCTACTTACCCCCACTGTTATCTAGCCATGTTGGTAGTTTGGTTTTTGTATGCCAAAGTTTTTAAATAGTCACTTGTTGACATAAGTAGCGTGACTTTCCAGAAACAATATAAACCATAAATAAAACGGATGTCAAGATACCACAAAGGGTTAAGTGGGAATTGTTTTTGTAATTTGGGTGAAAGGAAATGTTTGTTTTGTCACTTCATTTGATAATTGTTAAAGAGAGAGGCAATGTCAAGATTTAATATAAGTCACACTCTGTCCTTATTGATATTTTCCCTCATTTCCTCCTTGCTGTGCCATAGTCTTTGGTGTGGAGCCTGACCTGACCCGTGAGGGTGGAAGCATCCCAGTCACCCTGACCTTCCAGGAGGCCACAGGACGTAACGTCATGCTGCTCCCTGTTGGATCCTCTGATGATGGAGCTCACTCCCAGAATGAAAAGCTCAACAGGTATGTCACATCACACAACCTCATCTACTTATTTCTTTTTTTTACCAGAATCAATGGGATTTAGAAGAGAGGGGGAATATCTAGAAACTGAAGAGATAAAAAGGTTTCTAATATGAGTTCACAGGTTTGTCACTAGAATAATCACTATGGACACATATAGAAGTGATATTAAGGAAAATAAATATCCTTTTGAGGCCAAAGGAAAGATTTTTTAAGTGTTTTACGGCTGTTAAGTACTATCTGTCACCTCGATATTTAGTTTTACGCTATGTTGAATTTAGTAATAGTTCAAAAAGCAATTTAAGTTCTTCAAACTAAAAGTAATAATTAAAATGAAATGCAACAATTCCTTACGAAGGATCTTTACCATTTACCTTTCAGTCACAGCTTGTAAGACCTTATTCACTGATTAATTAAGCTCATCACTGTTTTATCTTTGCCAATTTCAGAATCAACTACATCCAGGGGACCAAGATGCTCGGTGCATACTTCCACGAGGTTTCCCAGCTGGAATGAATGGATGTCTCATTATGAAAATGTTTTAAATATATCCATCCTCACATCACAATGAGTTACCTTTCACTGTAATCGGTTGGATACACACTCTTTTCTGATAATAAAAATGTTTTTCTTTGTTACTATAGTTGTCCTGTTTATTTATGCCTCGCACTGCATCACTTATCTACAGTTGTTAATGTGTTTAAGGCCGCACTGATAATAGGCTGACAAAAGGATCAGTCTTTATTGCTTTATAATAAGAGGTATCCTTTGCTCATAAAATCACCAGTACAACCAGTCCCACGCAAAACTAATCCTATACTATATATATACTCTGATGGATAGAATGTGAAATTCTCCCCAGGCATATATATATATATATATTTTTTTATTATTTATTTTTTTTGAATTTTTTTAATTGATCTTGATATCCAAAGTAATAAGTTATAAAATAAATGGCAGCTATAAAATATTTTACAACAAAAAAAAAGTACTGGCTAAAACCAAATAAGAGCATTTTTAGCAAATTGTACTGTAAATTACCAAGGTGTATTGGTGTGTTGTGGTATGTGTATTGTGTGATTTATATTTTATTGTATATTCTAAATACACAGTACATGAAAAAGTCCAACAAGAGTTGAAAATTAGCATTAGCTATAAACTCTGCAGCACAGTATGCATCAGTTACAGGCTCTGTATTGGACTTATGTTGACTTGCACCGTTCTTATCAAATAAAATAAATTCAAATGATGTGAGTAAAAAATACAATATTTCTCTCTGAAATGTAGTACAGTAAAAGTATAGTGTAGTAGAAAAGGGAAATACTCAAGTAGTACAAGTCCCTTAGTAAATGTACTTGGTGACTGTCCCTTTAAGAAGCAGGCGGATGTGTATTGATCCTGGAGGAAGTGTTGCCTGGCAGGGCTCAACCACCTCCCGGGACTGTAAACCTAAACTGATGTATTAGAAATTCAAGAGGTTCAGAGCTATTACACATACAATTTTTTTTTTTTGGTTTTTGTTATCTCTATCGTCTTCATGTTCTCATCGCTAGTAAAGGTATTCACCTTAAGATAGTACCGTGTAAAAACAGAAAATGATGTTTCGTGAGACCGGGGGATACAAGAAGTGACCTGGCAACACAGTCTGTCATTTTCCGGCGCGGGAAAATCGTAAACAACTAACAGCGGAAGAAAGCCCTTTAATGCAGTTTACTGATAAAGTTTACTTAGCATTAACTCCATATGTATATATTCGTCTGTTTGAGTAGCTGTTACTTTTATTAGACAAGCAACTAAAATAAATCACGGTTACTAAAAAACATTTTCCGCTGCTAAACTAGAAAAATGCTAGCAATAGTGTCGCGTTTATAACGTTAGCAAGCTATCCTGTTGCTGTAACGCTAACTTTCGCCTGACATGCTCTAATTATGTGTTCAATGAATTACAGTTAGTTTAATCTGTCCGGTCAAACGTATCGTCCCAGTAAGCCTTACTATGGATCGGTACAATGAGGTGAAACTTCAGCTGAAAAGCTGGGAGCAGGGCTTTGTCCAAGGCCACCAGAGGAAACCAAACAAGGTGATTTAAACGCTTAACATTAGTATAACGTTAGCAGGCAGCAAACACAATGTCAAGCCCTTGCTTTGATTTACAACAACATAATATTTTGTATCAATGTATGTTTTATTTTTGTTGTTGTGGTTTCATTTTGGTTCTGTTTGTTTTTTTTCAGTTTGATTCCCTTTTCCCCAATAGAACTTGACTAATAAAATGCTCTTTCATTTCCAGGAGGACATTGATGAAGCTCCGGAGGAGACCAGGAGTGAGGATGATCCTTAACTTGCAACACAGATAACAAGTCTAATATCTAATCCGTCTCTAGCATATATGATCTGTTTATTGCCAGAATTATATTAGCTGTATTGTGTGTCTTAATTCCAGGGCTGTATAAAGAGTACCGCAGTTTGAAACAAGCCAAAGAAAATAGCAGCAGTGATGCAGCCAGCGGACAAGCGGAACAGGCCAGATCCACAGCTGGGGTCAGCACAGCCCAGAAGGTACTCAAGAAAGTCTATTTTTTGTAGCAAAAAACATAGACAAGTAAGACAAAAACAATTTGTTTCCTAGGCCTGTGACTATATGCTTGTCGTTGATTTACGTAGGAGGCGGACTGTTGGGGTGCCCATCTGAACCGCAGTGCACAGCCTGCATCTTCTCCCAGACTGACACCCGAGGACAGAGACAGTCTTAGGGCCTCTGCCCAGTACTATGGCCTGAAGCTTAAAAGCAACCTGGAGACACTCGGTAAGGTAAGGCACACTTTGAAAAAACTTGACCTTACCACATTAAGGTAAGAGAGAGAACTGTATATTTAAAATCATTGGCTGGGACTAAGAGACAGACTGGCCACATTAACAATGATTTCTTTGGTTTGATATTGTAGGAGAGACCTGTCTCAATCAAGAAATCGGGCCGTCCCGGTCGGGTGCCTCTAAACTCCTTGAAAGATGGACAGACAAACGGCCCCGCAGGTGCTGCTGCCAAGACCACTTCCACTGACCCCGCATCCAGCCCCTTCACACCAAGGTAATACAATGGAAGAAGGTATTGTAATGTCGGCATATTAACAGATTGTTATTTTATAAGATGCAGTCTCTTTTATCATTTATGTAACTTATTTGCTGCTACCTGCACTTTTGCACTGACTATGTGTATTGTATACAGTATACTGTTATGTGTTTGTATGTATTGTATGTGCCATTACTGTAATTGGGAGAAGTCAAAGAAAAATTTCCCCTGAGGTGTACAATAAAGTAAATCAAATTTAATCTAATATTAAATATCATAAAATATATTCCAGTGTCCAACGTCACGGCTTCAAAAGTGTTGTTTTGTCTGACCGATGGTCCAAAACTGACTCAATGAAACAGCCACCACTGTAATGAAAATAATTGCAACCTTGTCTTTTAATGTCTTTTCATTCAGATTTTTTTTCTATTTCATGCTCTTTATTAATACTGCCAATAGTTGTGCTGCTGCCAACTTAAGTTTCCAAGCTTGAAAGACATTAAAAAACGTTGTTTGAATAGAATGATCAGTAATGGCCCTAAACCTTTTTTTTCAAGCTTTCCCTGTAATTGTGTCCTTCTTTACAGAAGATTTAAGACCAGCCTGGCTTCAAAGACACCCCAGAAAGTGGAGCCTGAAGAGCCGTATCAACTATTTGAACCTGTCGGAGATTCTTGTAAAGAACCAGCAAGTGCTACCAATAGTTGTAGTAGTACTAGTATTATTAGTAGTAAGAGTAGTACTAGTAAGGTTATTAGTCTACAAAATCAAAATACCTCTTTTCTAGCTCCCTCTCCAGCCAGATCTTCTGCCCTGCTGCTGTCGTTATCTTCTCCACGTAGTGTAGGAGCCACAGGAAAATTTAATGAAAGTATAGGAGCTTTAGAAGACAAAAAAGAAACCATTGAAACTTTAAGAACTCCACATAAGGGTATTGATGAGGCAGGTGTTGGAACTTTGATTAGCTTGAGGGGAAGCCCTCAGGTTCTTGGAGGTTTCAGAGGAGGAATGGGAGGTAAAGGCATCGGAGGAAAGCCCTCTCCTGCCAGCAGACTGAGTTTTGTTGACAAGAAGTGGCTAGAGAGATGTCAGGTTTTTGGAGAGATTGGGGCTGAGGTGAAGCCTGGAGCAGGCAACCAGGAGATGGATCTGGAGAAAAGAGGAGAGGGAGAAGGGGGGAAAGAAACAGAAGTGAAAATACAAGGAGATGAAAAAGTTGGAAAAGAAGAAAAAGATGTTGAGGGAGAAAGAAGAGAGGCCACAGCCTTGGGAAAAGATGAAGGGCTTAAGAGCATTATTAGTGACAAAACTGTCAGCGATAGTGCACCGAAACCTCTACAACACACTGAAAAAAGCAATGGGAGAGGGGGAGAAAAAGTAAAAAAAAAGGGAGATGAGGAGATGGAAAAAGGACTGACGCCATCGTTAACGCCAGAAGACGACAACGAGGCTAGTAACAAATCCAAAGGTACGAAGAAGAAGGGGAGGAAAAGGCAGAGAGAGGGAGAGAACATGGACGGACAGACGACGGAGGAGGGAGGAGTGAAAAAGAGGCGTAGGAATGCCAAACAGAAAGATGAGAGCTCTGACGTTAAACCCAGCACAGCTCAAGAAGGAGGGAAGAAAAGGAGAGCCAAGAAAAAGAGAGATGAAGATGAAGAGGCAGAGGCAGAGGCAGAAGAAGACAAAAAAAACAAGGAACCAGAAAAGGTAAGTTGTTTTGTTCGTATTCATCGCTGCATACTGTTGATACTGTGCAAATTAGTTAAATACAGTATTTTCCTGTCAAGGTTCCTCAGGAGAACTTGTTAGGAGAGATAGAGGAGGACTATAAAGCTCGGAGAATGCATCGCACTCAGCCGGTCAAAGCCAAGTAAGACCAAACACGTCCTGCTGCAAAATGGTGTTGAAACATCTCCTTTTGTATTCTGTGTACAAACTATTCTTAATTTTTACAGAGGCATGAAAGGCGCAGAGGGTAACTTTGTGAAGATAAATCTGAAGAAGAAATCTCATGTCAAAGGATACGCACTCAGAGGTGCCGGTCTACGCAAACAGGTACGTTTTGTGTGTGTGACACATGTCGTATAATCAAAGCATTAAAGGTAAAACTGAACTTCCTGCCTGCTAACTCGGTGTGTTATGGTCTGAACAAGTGTTTAGGGTTAAGAAACTAAATGATATAACGCACTTGTTTTGTGGTGTGATTCCTTGCCAAATCTCAACTGATGTGCCTTTTGAAATCTAAACCATACATACAGTTTCACTTATCATAATACAAAATGCATCCAGAGTTACAGAAATGTTTGTGTTTGACTGTTATAAATCTACTGCGTGTCTTTCAGATATACATGCAGAAGTTCCAGCTGAAAGGCGAACGTTTTGGTGGAAATGGGTTTTTTAGCAGAGGAAGGGGGGGTGGTTTCAGAGGAGGGGGTTTCAGAGGAGGGGGTTTCAGAGGGGGGCTCAGTCGGCAGGGTGACACCTGCTACAAGTGTGGAGGGACCGGACACTGGGCTATGGACTGCAAGGGACCAGGTATTACAAATAAAGAATTGTCTAATTTGCTTGTTTGACAAAAAACTAATGATACCAATTTAAGTCTGTTCCAAGAAGACGTCAAGTTTTCCTGAAATATATATTTATTCATTACTGAGGCTTGAACTAGTCTGCGGACAGTTATTCATTTCCTCAAATCTTTTTTTATTTATTCATTTTTTATGGTGTCTGACAATTATTAACTAAACCATAGCTGATAAGTTTATCCGAGCCGTAAATGCACAAAGCTGGCTGACCAGCTGTACTATGAGCTGATTCAGCTGTTTTACACAAGACTGTAAACACCACCTCTGAACTGTTGATGTTTGTATTGATGAACAGCAAATACCTCCGAACTCTGTTTTTCAGCCCCTCCCGCTCCTGTCACTGAGGACCAGCCTGCTGAGGAGGAGCCGTTTGAACTTCCCACACTGGAGGAGGTTGCCAGGGCAACAGGCACACTGCAACCTCAGCCGCTGGGTATGCCTCTCAGACGACAACTAAATACAATAACTTTTAGATTAAGTTTTTATTAAGTCTTGCAATTTAGCGGCAGTAATCAAGACAACTTTGCAAATCAGATCACAGTGTTTGAGAGAACTGCTGCAGATGTTTCAGCATCAGTATCACAGGTGTTTTTTGTGTTGATTTGTCATGAGTGTTTGAATCCTGATGTGTTGATGTGTTTCTGTGTTCCAGTGGCGACTCCCAGTGTCGCAGAGGAGCAGGGCGACGGTAACAATAAAGACGAAGTGTTGCTGAATGTGATTCGTCCCGACTATGAGCGCCCCGCTGCTCCACCACCAATGGAACCACTTTATCCTCTCAAAGATGATGGAAAAGTCCAGGGTAAACACTTACTGTGTTCCTTAGAATTAAATACAACATTATAAAAAAATAGACACGCGGTACAAGTTTGCATTTTATTTGTGTGTCTGTTTAGAAACACCCGCTGAGGTGTATGCAGCTCTGAAAGAACTTGGCTATCAGTCATTTAGACCGGGACAAGTGGAAGCTATCATGAGGATCCTGTCAGGTATGTACAGTACACGCATATAAGAATACACATCGCAAATCTCTGTAATCATGTGTCTCTCTTTCGCTCACTTTTTCCTCCAGGTCTCTCTACCCTCGTAGTGTTGTCAACAGGGATGGGTAAATCGTTGTGCTATCAGCTCCCAGCATACCTCTACGCTAAGCGATCAAATAGCATCACTTTGGTCATTTCACCTCTAGTCTCACTAATGGATGACCAGGTAAGCACCTGGTGCACATGCACAACAAAAAGACTACACATTAAGAAATCAGCCAACAGTGAGGCCGATATCACATTTTTTTGTTGTGTGTGTGTGTGTGTGTGTATAGCTGTCTGGCCTGCCAGCCAATCTGAAGGCAGCCTGTATCCACTCCAACATGACGATGAAACAGAGAGAAGCTGCGATAGAGAAGGTACGTGGAAATTGTAAGATTCCATTCTGCAAAACATCTTTTGCTCGGACAGCTTTCTCTGTGACAGGAACAAAGTCCTGGAACTCGCTAACTAGACAATTGCTGCAAACTTCACCACTTTTAAGAGATTTACCAAATCCTGGATAATTTGGCAACAAAGCTGTACTCGTGTCTAGTTTTTAACTGTACTGTTTTCAATGTGTGCTTTTTTTTTAATTAGAACTTTATTTTTATAAAAATAAATACAATACAATACAAGGACAACAACAAGGCGAGGAAATTCTTGCACGCACAGACATTTGTTCAAATGTTTCCAAAAACAAGAGGAATAACTTTTGTCACTTTGTGTGTGCTCGAGTGAGGCCATTATGATTACATTTGTACATAAAATTCCTCAACACAGCATAAAAGGTTGGAACATTGCACGTTATAAACATATCACTTATGACTTTATTGTATCTCGCTGTATTCTGTTTAACCTTAACCTTTTTTTTTTTTAAATTTTTTTTTTTTTACCTCACTGTTCTAATCTCTCAGTTTCATAAAAGCCCTTAAACGGTATGATACTTGCACCGGATAGCTGTTTCAGTTTATCTATGTATATTGTATCTGTCCCTATCAAATAAACCACAAATAAGTAACAGACACAAGAGCAGCAGACTTCAGGGTTGCAGGAAATTTATAATCCAGAATCAAAAGCCATTCCCTTTTTTTGGTAAACTGTACAGAGTTATTTTGATAGTACAGTAATGCAGTTTAAACCAAAGACACATCTTGAAACTTCAACTATTATATATTCAGTAGCAGGGCACAACATTAACACCAATTACCAGCCAAGTGCTGGTAAAATATGCAAGTAGCTAGTACATTTGCTTCACTCGTCAGCCAAAAAAAACCCACCGGTAATCTATTGAGTGTGAACATCCACTAGATGTTTGCACAATGTGCACAAAAACAGTTATGTTTCCACCCTGTCTCAGCCCAATATGTGCTCCCCTTCCTCTGTTTCTCCAGGTGAAGTCAGGCCAGGTGTGTGTGTTGCTCCTCTCTCCGGAGGCTCTGGTTGGTGGAGGCGGCTCAGGGTCAGGGTGTCTGCCCTCTGCTCAGGAGCTCCCTCCTGTGGCCTTCGCCTGTATAGACGAAGCTCATTGTGTCTCAGAGTGGTCGCACAACTTTAGACCGTGTTACCTGAGACTCTGTAAGGTGGGTTAATGATGGTGTTTGTCTTGAACCTTCTTAAGTTCATTGAACATTAGATGAGAATGCACTAAATATTATTGCGTTGAATATTTAACATTGTGATATTAATAGTACTATTGTTTTAGGGTCAGCAAATAAACTAATAATAATAATAATTATTATTTCAGCACATTTTAAACCAACCATGCTTACAGTATGTGAGCATTCCTCAAAATTTAAAAGAGTATCATGTGTCAGAGTAAAGACAGCAAAAGATATTGATTGGCTTTCCAAGGTTAGACACCAGTTGTCTTTTAAAATGAGATTTAATCATTTGAAACCAATATTAGAGATTAGGAAAAATATACCTTAGATGAATCAGGATAATCTGCCTGGCTTCTTATCTCTCTGCTTTAACATCAAGCTGCTCATTGTGTTGCATATTTATTCATTTAGATCTCAAATTGAGTGTAGTAGTTTTCTGATCCATGGTGTTTATCCTGATCGCTACAATCTTGAGCCTCATTGTTGGTCTAAACATCCTTTATATGTGATAGCAAAGTGCCACAGAAACTATATGATGTATGTGTGTTTGTAGGTACTAAGGGAGCGTTTGGGAGTGCAGTGCTTGCTGGGACTCACTGCTACTGCCACACTGTCCACTGCTCTGGACATCGCGCGACATCTGGACATCACGGATCAAGATGGCATTGCAGTCCGATCTGCAGCAGTGCCTCCTAACCTCGTTCTGTCTGTGTCCATGGATAGAGAAAAAGATCAGGTGGGACATGTTGCTCTGAGAAATGCAAAGCAAATGAAATGATGCTGGGTCAAAAATATTCCTAAATTTTTTTTATACCTGCTGCAAATTTATAGTTGTCCAATGTCCACAGACGCCACCTGCCCTGTGTCTGTCTATAAACATTTGCAACTTTCTCTTAATATTTCTCTGTCTCTCCTGTCTTTTATCTATTAAGGCGTTGGTGTCCTTGTTGAAAGGTTATCGTTTTGGTTGTCTGGACTCCATCATCGTCTACTGCACCAGAAGAGAGGAGACAACTCGTGTGGCGGCGCTGCTCAGGACCTGCCTGCAGGGAGTGCTCGTGAAAGAAAACAAACAAAACGGCAGCAGCAGTCAGGCACAAAACAACCCTGTTGGACAGAGAAAGAAAGATCTGGGTAAGGATGGAATAATTCATAATTCATTTGTCACTGACGTAGAGAGGAAAACATGTTCTGAGAAGGGGTGAAATGTAAAATGACTACATCAGACATGTCATATTTAAGACTATAATATGGTATGGAAAGCTGTTGTATTGCATCGCTCCAAAAAGCAGTTACTTTTTAACTTTTCTCTTTGACTGAATGTCTCCATCTACTGTTTTCCTGCTATCCTGTGTTTCTACATTTAGCAAGGAAGAAGATTCGTAAACCGCTGAAATGGCAGGCGGAGTCGTACCACGCCGGCTTGTCAGCATCGGAGCGTCGTCGTGTCCAGAACAACTTCATGTGCGGGGAGCTCAGAATCGTGGTGGCCACTGTGGCGTTTGGCATGGGCCTCGATAAATGTGACGTCCGCGGTATCATCCACTACAACATGCCTAAGGTGGGTAGTGATCTAAAGCTCCTCATTTGTGTAATCACATTGCAACTTTTTAATGTAATCTGCAACTGTATCAGGTTGTTTTATTTGAGGGTGAAAATTCTAAATACCGGGGGGGAAAAAAGTGAATTTACACAAAAGACAGTATTTCCTTACTGGTGAATGTTTTTTCAGAGTTTTGAGAGCTACGTTCAGGAGATTGGGAGGGCAGGAAGAGACGGAGAACCAGCACACTGTCACCTCTTTCTGAACCCTGAGGTAAGAGTAACTATCTGTGTGGCTCTAGGGTGCTGTCACCTACACACTATATAATCATAAATACATTTTGTGTGTGTGTGAAGGGTGGGGACCTCCATGAGCTCCGTCGACATATCTATGCGGACACGGTGGACTACTACACAGTAAAGAAACTGGTCCAGAAAGTTTTCCCTCCATGCAAATGTAAACAAATACACCAGAAACAACAGGAACTTGTAAAGGTAACTCTACTGGAGTGTTTGTGTGTGTGTGTGTTTGTATTTGTGTGGTCTAAATACAAGAAAACTGATACTTTCCACTAAGTAAAAACTCTGCGTGTAAAGGACATTGAAGATGCGGAGATGTTGGAAATGATGGATATGTGTGATCTGGAGAATCTGCACCGTCCCAGTGAGCAAGACATGGTACATACAGACACACCAGTGCTGTCGCCTGCACAGGTAAATAACGAAAAAAAGGACTTTCATATACTTTAACAGTTTTTTTTTTTTTTTTTACTCTTTCACCCAATGAAATACATTTAAAATGCTTAAGCAAATAAGGAAATTGAAGAGTTATTTAAATTTGTCCAGGACACATTTTACCAGGTCATCTGTATAGTAAAACAGAACTTTGGACAAAATTAGTGAATGATGTGACTTTGTTTTCACTGCAAGGAGTCGTCACATCCCGACGCGGCGGCGCTACCCCTTCAACACGATAGAGGTGAAGGAAAGGAAAAGGAGTTGGAGGAAAAGAAAGCGGATCAAACGGTTGAACACGAAGAAGCTGACGGTTCGATGAAGCACGAGGACGTGGAGGCCAAAGAAGCCGCTGATTGGCTAAGGGACCAGGAAGAGGAGAGCAGTGATTGGCCCAGAGAGCGAGTCTGTCACACTCATGAGAGAGCGATTCCCATCCAAGAAACTGTGGAGGCTCTGGACATCACAGAGGAAGGTAAGTGGAAACGCACACAAGGGCATGTTCATGAATTAATAAATCTAAACAAAAAATAGATGTTTAAAAAAAAAAAAAGAGAGAAATTCATACAATACATTCAGAAGTAACATGTGGTGGCTATGATGCTCCAAGTGCATTAAATCTAGTAAAAAAACAAAAAAAAACGGTAATAGGAGAAACACTAGAAAAAAGACAGTCTTGAAAATTCCCTTTCTCTGTCTTTCTTTGTGTATTTCAGGTGTAGAAACGCTGCTCTGCTATCTGGAGCTGCATCCCCAGCGCTTCGTCGAACTTCTCCACCCCACGTTGTCTGTGTGTAAAGTTGGCTGCTATGGTGGACCAAGACAGCTCCAGAAAATCACTAAAATGTATGAAATGTCTGTCATTCTTTAGGATAATCTAATGTTCATATAAAGATATAGACATTATGAACAACGTTGTCATTAGATATTAGGAATGACTAAGATATACTGTGCAAATGTGATCATATTTATCTTATTTAACTTTATTTACTTTCTTTTTAATGTTCCACAGTTGCCCTCCGATTGCTGTGGTGTTGGCCAGAAGGAGGATGGCGGGCGAGCGGGTGGAGACGTGTGATCAGCTGGAGTTTGACGTCGTTGAGGTTGCGGACACTATGGGATGGCAGCTATCTCTCGTGAAGAGAGGACTCAGACAGCTGCAGTGGTCCACTGGTATGTGTAAAGCACTAATAACCAATTTCTGGGTTAAATGTGGTTTTGGGTCTGATATATTTCATCCCCCTGGGGTAGATTTTGGTTTGGAGAATTCAAAAATCTTACAACGCAAGACTCAATAAGTGTAGCTGTACCGGTCTTACTCAAAGTCTGTCTCTCTCTAGCGTCCTTTTCTGTTTCGGGAAATGATATATTTGTGTATGTATATTAACTGTATATTAAAATATTTGGGTTTCAGTTGGTGGACGTAGCGGTGTCCACGTCGAATTGTCCTCCTTATCGTTCTACTTCCGATCCTTTGGCGACCTCAGCGATGAGGAGATGGACAGAGTTTGTCAGTTCCTCTATAATCGAGTGCAGAACCAAGAGAGAACGCAGCTCTACCAGCTGACTGCCTCCTTCAAGGCCTTCAAAAGGTACACGCATACAGTAAAGCTGTTTTTTTTTTTTTTTTGTTTTTTTTACCCTCCAGGTGAATGTACTGTATTAGAGAAACCTACCAATGTTTTTTTCACACCCTTGAAATGTTTTTTTTAGACTGCTGAAGGATAAATTGTTCCTCCTTCCTCGTCGTATATTTGCCTGCGTTGTTCCTCTATCGTTGCAACTGACCACATCAACAAATACCAGAAGTAAAGGACAATAATATCTGAATTTGGGATCAACAATGATCATTTGTTGTTGATTCTGTAAACCCAATCCATCCGCCACCTAATTCATCATGAATTAATGCTATAAATGTAAATTTGTTGTTTGCTAATGGGTAATACGTCTTTATAAAAGTTGCTATGAAATCTGTAAATCACTACTTTTGTATCCCAACGTTAAACATTCCACACTTTTGACACCTAAAACCTTTTTTAAACGCAGAGACAATAGAGAGTCCTGCAAAATGTCCAAAACATTAAAAAGATCAGACTTTATAAAATGGTAATTGTGTGTCTGTGTGTGTGTGTGGTCCTATGTCTGTCTGTTTGCTTGTCTACATTACTGTCCGTGTGTAACTTTGTGTGTGCGTTGCGTTGCAGCGTCGCGTTCCAGAGCGCATCGTCCTGTGTCGACGATTTGGATGAGAGTCGCAGTCTGAGGCTGAAAGACCTCCTGTCTGAGTACTTCGACAAGAGGCGAGACCAAGGCCACTTGCTCGCACCAGTGGACATCGAGGAGCTCGACAAATATAGGGTAAAACACACAGGACAGTTATTAGGAGTTATTCGCTGAATTTGTGTGTTAAGATGTTCTGGATGTTGTAGTTTACTTGTGTGTGTTTGTAGTTGTTAGACTGGGAGAATCAGATCAGAGCGGACGTCAGGAGTTTTCTTTCCAACCGAAGTGATGAGAAGTTTTCTGGAAGAGCTGTCGCTAGAATCTTCCACGGCATAGGTAAGAGCACACAGACGCATACATCAGAGGTTGTTTCCTACAAAATAAACAAGTCTGTGAGTAAGGTGATCACAAAGTATGAAGGTTTATCTAGACCTTTAGAGGTTACTGCAGAGTGCAGAATTGAGGTATTTTCAAACATAGCTTATAAACCATGTAGCTTTATTCTAATGAAACAAGTCCACTCTGAAATTGAGTCCCTCAACTACAAATGGCAGGTTGTCCAATGAAAGTGACCAAAACGCTTCTTTACCTCTAGAGGGTGATAAAGGATCAATGAATACATTGTGAGCTCGACAATGTTTAATCTCACTAATGCTGGGCTCGGATAGAAGAATTAAAAAAAAAATTCCTAACAATTTAAAAATCATATTCTCCGAGTTTGTATACATAATACAACATTACAAAGTTTACTTTTAATCATGGCAGAGAGAGCAACGCACCACCCAGTCAGCGTTCTCTCTCAAACAGGCAGATTTATTTACTTGTATCTAATGCGATCTCGAAGACCAAAAATCACTTGCTCTCTTTCAAACAATGGTAGACTGTATAAACACAAGGGACCACGACTGAATAAGTTCAGGACTATCTTGTATTTTTATAAACTAATAAGAATGTCAATAAACTAAACATTTTCAACAATCTGAGCCTGGCACAAAGTGCACAAAGTTATCAGCTGGGGATCAACATACTGTATGTGCTTAAATGCACAAAATGTAATTTTATACCACTAGGGGTCTCTCAATCAAAACACTAACAGAAGATGGAGTTTGGTGGCGTCGTGAAATAGCGCAGGATCGTGGGAATCTTTCATTGCAGTCAGCTTCTCCTCGGTTAGGATTCCTACAGTTTTCATGGTTGAGGATTTTTCTTTTTAACGGGAGCCAAATCAACCGCAGATGTCTCCTCCTCTCCAAAATAAACTGGTAAAATCACTTAATGAAGCAGTTTTGATTAAAAAAAATCTGTGTTTCTCCGTCGCTGTTTGGCTGCCACTCACATTTGCTCAGCTTGTTTCTCTGATAACTTAATATTCAGACATCCAATGACTAAACTCCTTCATTCGGTTAAAATATATAGTTAAAAACGACCCAGATCTAAAACGTGTATCATAAAAAATGTGTACATTTCTGAACGCTTCTGGCAATCGACCACAACGCTGACGCATGTGCAAAGGGGATACATCGCCTTTACAGGAGACCAAATGAAACGGAACGGTTCCTTAATTAAAATGACAGATTTCTCTTGGTTTGAAAATTGTTGTAAACATTTGGGAAAGTGTAAGTATACAACTCAACAAAATATATAACGTAGGTCTAGTCGTTTTTAGACATTTTAATGCGAAAATGTTACGTATTATACCTTTTTTGCTCTAAGGATTTGCATATACCAATGGTGAAAACTAATCTGTGTTTTCAGCCAGTCCCTGTTATCCTGCTCAAATCTACGGCAGGGACAGACGCTACTGGAGGAAGTACATCCAGTTTGACTTCAACCAGCTCATCAGACTGGCCACTCAGGAGATCATTCACTTCAAGTGAGCGACCAAATGTGCGCTTACATCCAGCGGCATGCACATACACGGGTCACTCGTACTCTTGAGGTCTGGTTTTGATGGACTTTTTTTATACATATATGTAGCATAGATAGGTTTTTCATTGTGGACTGTAATTAAAAAGAAATCTTTCTATTTTTTTGTAACCTGGTCTTGCATTGACATTTATTCTAAATACCTCCAGGAATGTCTCCTCTGAAAAAACTGATTTGTGTCACACAGATGAGAAGCTCTTATCTCTTTTTAGTGGGTTTGGTTAGTACAAAATCAAACACACAAGCCTCAGAGAAAATAAAAGTTCTGACCCAGAAATGAACTGATATGAGGAAGAAAAGATTTGAAAAGAATCCAAATATTAACTTCTATTGATTGGAATATCTTGAAGTAAAATATGTTTAATGATTATTAAAGTCTGAAGTTGTGTGGGATTTTCCTCAGTTTCTCTCACCTTTTTTGTTAAATATTTACTCAACTTCAGCAGACATGTGAACCTTGTGAATTAGAAACATTTAGATAACAGGGTTTAATTGTGTCTCGTAACTTTGAAGAGCAGCAGTGGAATAAGTAACCAAATTATTTTACTTAAGTTTTATTAATATACTTTTATTAAGTAGCACTATTCTGCACTTTGCTTTCTTGCCAAGAGTTAGATGAGAAGATCAATACTACTCTCTTGTCTGTACTGTAAATGTGAAGCTGCAGCTGGTTAGCCTAGCTTAGCATAAAGACTGGAAACAGGGTGGGAAACAGCTAGCCTGGCTCTGTCAAAAGGTAACAAATTCTGCCTACCAGCTACTTTCAGGCTTTATGCTAAGCTAACCATCTCCCGACTCCAGCTTCATATTTACCGTATCCACCTGTGAGTGGAATCGATCTTCTCATCTAACTCTCAGCAAGAAAGCAATTTTAAGTATATTTCCCAAAATGTGAAACAATTCTGGGGACCAGGATCATTTTGAACCTTTTGTAAGGGGAAGAAATGTCAAACATACAGTCTGCTTGAAATAATTTTCTCATGCCAATAAGCTAAAAAGCTTTAAAGCCAAGACATGCTTATTAAAGTGTGGCGAATGAAACACAGCTACACTAACTTCCAGGATGAGAACAATCAGTGCCTGAGCTTTTTCTTTCTTCACTGTGTTTTAATGGTGGACTCTAGCTTTTACATATCTGCTTTTAATCTGACAACACATCATAAAATGTGAAGAAATCTACCTAATAAGCACATATATGTATATACTTTTGGCTAATGGCTCCAAACTGACGGTAGACTGAGCTTTAAAGGGTTAAGAAATAAAAAAAATCAAGCTGAACTCAGACAAACTTTTTTGGTAATTTTCCCACCATCCGTTCATTTTAGTGGATATGTAATATTGGCTTCCATGTGATAATGTACATAATGTAGCCGTGTGGGAGAAACAGGGAAAGAAATTGGGCAATAAAGTCAGCCTCTTCTGGGAAAGGTCAGGTAATGGTTGGTGACAATGATTGACAGCCACTCCTCTGGAATGTTTATTATTGAACAAGACCGTCGCTTTGGCAGCTCCATATTTTTCCTGTGAACTCATCACAAAAAGCCTTTTTTCACATTTTGAGTAATAGCAGTAGGAAATGCAGTGCAACTATGGCTCTGCTCTATTCAGTCAGCCATGACAGTCGGCCAGCCCGCACAATTCCCTGAAACTGAAGCTAATTGGAATTACTCCCTTTTATTATTTGCATCTGTGCTTTTCCTACTGAAACATATCCCTGTGTGTCCTCTGTGAAAAGTTGTTATCTTTATGACTTGTTGCAGTAGTCTGTGTTTATTCATTTAAATTGGAGTGCAGGACTTTTACATATAAATGAACGTCTGTTACATTCAAGCCCTTGCCACATGTCTTCACACAAAGCTGATTGAGCCTATCACTGCCAGGGAAATCTCTCTGTATTTCTCAGTATACTAGAGTTGTGGTGTCTGGCTGCAGGTATGCCTACTTACCATCAATTCCCCTTAACAGTTGTTGAAATACTCACTTTTGATGCAGCTTTTTATGTCACCGCACCAAAAACTTCTTTATGAATTTGTAAAACTACGCATCCAGCAATCTGAAGTTGCAGCAACATCAAACTGTTGAAGTCTGTCTCTGTCTCTGTCTTGTCTCTTTCTTTATTTTCTGTCTGTAAATCCTGCCGGTGTCTACCATTGCTACTGTAAAAGATGTATTATGCAGTATAATGTATGAGAAGCTCAAAGGTCCCGTTTTAGAAGTTATTATGAAGTGTTTTATTGGGAGGGTAAGTTATATGACTCTAGGGGCTCGTAAAACCCCTAAAAACACAAGTTCAAAATTATTGATTGCTTTTGTTGCAAAGCTGACTTCAGGGAAATCTATTTTACCTCTGTCAGCAGCTACATGCTGTAGTATGCAATTTGTTTTTTACAGCACATCCTTAAAGGATCAGTACACAACCTAAAGGTTGTCATTAAATTGGTAATTTTGTCTGAGAAAGCTAGACACTGGTCATGTTTGTGGTTACACATACAGCAAACTGTACATGTACATATTATTTCCCCGTCTGTGTGAGGAGTCGTCAGTGGACTCTGTCCCTAATGAAGACACTCACTTAACCTGCAAATCGAGGAGATTAGATGAGACGGATAAAGAGTTTCCACTGCACCTCTCACTTGATTCACAGAAAGATTTAAAAAGAGTACATTCAACAGATGAAACAAAAGGTTAAACCCTCTGATGAAAATAGTTTCCTTTCCAAATTGATTGACAGATCTCACAGCAAAAATGACAACGTAACGGTTTTTGGAAAAGTTTTAATTTTCCTAATGATCAAAATTTACCGTATACCACACTGTATAGACCAACTTATATTAAAACTTTTTTTTTTTACATTTCTGTTCATCATAATCTCTATAAACATACAGAGTGTGTAGGCAACAGGATAAGATTTTAGTATCGGAAGTGTTCTGCTTTCCATTTGTAATCCGCAGAGAAGTGACCAATCACGTTAGAGCAGGTTTTGGTTGCGTGCAGGTAAAGAGTCCATTTGGAAAGCAAAAGAGGAGAAACACACGTCTCAGGTTGATAATCACACTGTAAACAATGACCAGTTACAGCAGAGGAAGTCTTGGCCCGGATATCCACTGGCTACACTGGAACCCCAGAAGCTTATAATAGATGTATAAAGAGAACTGGAGACAGCGTTGGAGGCAGGACTCCGTTCACTCCTATGAAAGTTGCCAAGTGCACTAGTGTTTCCTTTAACCCAGCCTCCCAACCACTCTACAACTTGTAGGAACTAATGATTTAAATAAGGGCTTTTCAAGTGTTCGTACTGGGAAGTTGATTTAACAAAAAAGAAAAAGATCCTCTGATTTACACACGTCTC
>CALSCE010010855.1:13227289-13242342 GCA_943593645.1 Bovichtus variegatus | reverse complement strand
CACACACACACACACACACACACACACACACACACACACACACACACAGAGGCATGTTGACCCTTCACTGCTAATCTTTGAGACAAAACACACACTGTCCAGTGACCTGTTTTTACATCCTCCATCATCATGTCACTGTCTGTTACATTGTCTGTCATGCAAACCTGTAGATGTTCTCGACACACACATTCATCAAGTCCAAAACTGTATCACCCTATGACACACACACGCACGCACACACACAATCTCTGTTATGTCACTATAAGTATATCGATGTACGGTACATAAACACACATGCAAAAACATCTCAATATATTTCTCCATTTGCTAAAACATGAAATGATATTTGTTCCATTTGGCTGTGATCATATTTTTCCTCCTGCTTCTTTTTCTTTTCTTAATTTATATTTTTAAGACAGAAATACACAACAGAAACAATCAATAATAACCACAACAATAAGCACATATCACAAAACATAACATAATAAAAACAAAACCCACACCAAAATTCAAAATGTACACACTCAAACCTGTACATCCTTATATTAACAAACATACAGTATATATCAACAGGCCATAACATAATTAAAAGTGAACAAGATATAGAAAAGCAAATACTAAATCCTGTTCTATGTTCTACATATACAGATGACTGGCGTCATGTGGAAAAGCTTTATCACAGGAAGCGTATTGAGAATATTAAATGTATGTTTCATAATATTAAGTCCACACTTGTTATCAACTACTAACTATAATAAACATTCCCATCTCTAAAGAGGTACGCAATATATCCTTTTAAAATAAAGTAAAATAAAAGAAATCAGTGAATCAGAATTCATTTCCTGTCGTCTCTCTCTAAGTAAACTCTCCATAAAAAAACACTCCTAAATCGATTGATCTTCAAGAAATCGATCCACCAGCTTTGAAAATAAACCTTTTCCCTCAGAAAATAATAAGGTTATTACAGTAATATAATTGTTTCTGCACCTCAGAGGAAAAATGTGGCTTAAAGAGAATCTTCAGTGCAAAACCAGTCTTTTGCACAACCATCCAAGAGACACACAACATGAAAGCACCAGAAAAGTTGAACTGATGACTTTTTGTTTTCTTTCACTTAATTACTTCTCAGAAATACTGTATTGTGTAAGTGTGTGGTCCTGGTTTGGAAAATACCATTCAAGAAAAGATTATTACACACACACACACACACACACACACACACACACACACACGCACACTCTTTCTCCACCACCGTCTTGTACACACCCGCTGCCTGCCCTCAGCCCTACTTTATTTCTAAGGCTGATGTTTCCATTACAGAAATAAAAGCATGACGGCTAATCCAGTTATATGTTCCCTGGACGACACACACACCCACATGTACACACACACACACACACACACATGCCCATGCACACGCACACACACACACACATGCACACGCACACACACACATACTTGCACAAACCTGCTGAAACACAAGAAAGTACAAGGACACACAAATGTTGCAAGTGGACGAATACAGACTCACAGAGAGACACAAAAACATAACTGCAGATATACACTCATTTATAAACACACACACACACACACACACACACACACACACACACAGGGGGCATGTGATTGAAGCAAGACCTCCTGTTGTGAAAAAAGTCAAACAGAGCTTTCCGTAGCTCTGGAAATAAATACCAAACATTGGTAATCCATCCACACACACACACACGCACACACACGCACGCACATGCACGCGCACACGCACACACACAGACAAAGAAATGGCAGAAATGAGAAAAAAGAAAGAAGGATCTTTTCTAGATCTAATTCTGATCTCCACCCACTAGTATCTCTTTTGAATTCATAAATAACATAATTTAGAGTTAATTTAGTAATTTTGATGTAGGATTCAGAGGTAGCAGGTAGAATACCCCTGGTTTATGTGTGAAAGGTTGAAGGTAATGTTGTTTTTACCTACAGTGTAATAATTAATATATAGTTAATATGCCGACTTCACATTCTCATGAGATTGCTTTTGTCAACTTCTGTTTCCAAGATCAAGATTAAAATTTCAATCTCAACTGTCTGCTGATGGAGCCGGCGTGATTGAAAGCTACAGAAAAGCTACTAAATGCACCTCGTAGTTAGGTTGTTTTTTGTCACATAACTGAACTTTCAGTCTCAACTAATTTTTACAAGCTATCAGTTGTCCTAAAGTCCAGACATGGAGGTGTGATAAGGAGGCCGACAGATTTGCCTCAAATAGTATAAAAAGAATCAGAGAGGAGGTGAAGTGGGACAGTGAAGAGATGAGAGAGTTATTGAGGTGTTTCTGTCCAGAAGAAAAATAAAGATGGAGGGAGGAGAGGATGAGAGAGAGAGAGAGAGAGAGAGAGAGAGAGAGAGAGAGACAGAGAGAGAGAGAGAGAGAGAGAGAGAGAGAGAGGGAGGTATGTCCTACATGCATGGACACTCAGGTCATTCCAGATAATTATGCTACCTATGGCGTTTCCTCTCTCTCTCTCCTCCATACATTTATTAATTTACTGTGTTAACCCTCACATGCCCGAACACAAGTTAATAGAAACTCTCTCTCTCTCTCTCTCTCTTTCTCTTTCTCTTTCTCTCTCTCTCTCTCTCTCTCTCTCTCTCTGTCTCTCTCTCATTATCAATTAACGTACTGTACATAAATGTGAGTTTTAATTGGTATTCGGTGCTCTTTAGCGTTCATTGATTGAGTTAATTACGTCCTTAATGAGGACACTATTTCTTCCTATATCTCATTAAAGAGTAGGTACACCGCTTAATTGTCAGTGTCCTGAAAATGACCGGGCAAGTTGGAAGCTGCGGTCCTCTGAGATCTAAATGTATGACAGTATGTTTCCTTACTTTCTCGGTGTCTCACATGCTGGTGTATGCAGGCGAAGTGTATGAAGACGGCTTCACTGGTAACATAACCCTTGGGAATATATAGAGAGGGAAATGTTGTCACACAATAAATCTTTGATTGTCACTTATAGATATCACACACATTATAGGATGCGGTATTTGGTTGCAGAAACAAGTGACACCAAAAAAATTGCGCATAGAGATTGTAATTATATAAGTTATTGTTCTCAATACATAAGATGCATAAAAAATAAACATATACATAAGGCATACAGTATTATAAAAAGATGCTAAACATGCAATGAATTAGGAAAGCTAAAATAAAAAAACGCACTTCACACTCATCATCCACACATTTTTGTATAAAAGATTCATCTTTAGCTGTCTCATCGTGAGCTTTAAACAGTTTGATGAAGAGAGATAAAATAATTTGTTGGAGCTGGACTTTGGTCTAAATGTGTGTCCTCAGGGGAGAAGGATGAAGAGGACACTTTAAAGTGACTTTAAAAAATGTGTGAAAAATGTGATTACCAAACCAAGTTATAATTGAAAAGGTTAAAGCGGTATAATAATAAAAAGCATAAAAATGATAACAATGTATCAAATGATATTGTGAAAGAGGGTCGCTCGTATTGATGAACCTCTAGAGAAATATCCCCTGAATCTGCAGCTCCCCTTGATTTTACAGAGCTTTATAGTGAGCTGTCCGACCCACAACTTTACTGTTCATCGCTCTCATAGCATAATTTTCGCAGGCAGCTGTTTTCAACAAAAGCACTAAAAACCCACTGTACACTACCTGCTCAGCACCAAACAGCAGACACAGTTAGTGACTGGCTGGTGAACACTGAGGGAGGGACTGGAGCATTTCACAGCTAAAGAGACAGATATTTCCCTCAGGAGTTGGCAGAGCTAAAAGAGAATGAATATTGCACTTACATTCATCAGATGGACACAGGCATGACTCCAAAGCAAAGATGGTGTTTTTGTGTGACTGCTGGATGTCTAAATAAGCAACTGTTTGCTAACAAGTTCCACATATCAACTTAAAAGGTGATATGTCAGTGTTGCGTGTTTCTGCTGCCGCCAAGTGGCCAAAAACAATATTGCATATTTAACTTTTGAGTCTTCTGTGGGTTTGCACACAAGTCTCGTTTGTGCTTCAAATGCCAGATCCCCATTCCCCAGTTAAGGTATTATACATTATGACATTAATTATTATACATTAATACATATACATTTGAAGCTAATGTACGGAGTTGTATCCGAATTAGTATTTAAATGAGCTCAACAGGGAGAGCTCTAATGTGTGTTTCAATTCCCGAATGAGGTGAGAAACTTTGCAGAGTTGGAGCATAATTAGCATAATACATGTAGTTTTTATGGATGCTCTTTTCATTCAGGGTTTCTTATGGACCCTGTGAGTGAAAACGGCAGTGCAGACTTGTAAATGAGCATCAGATGGTGATTCATGGTAAGTAGGCTTTTTCTGAGAATCCTCCAAAAGGCACACACACACACACACACACACACACACACACACATTTTGGTCAAATGTTAAGGATTTATTAATTCATGGGTGTCTTTTTAAATCTTACAGTTGAAATGTTTCCTCCTTGCAGACGGACAGAATTGAGATTGAGAAAGAGAGAGAGAGAATAAAAAGAGTTGTAGGAAGGGAAGAACAGGGAAAAATGGTAATGATGTAGAGACAGAGAGACAGAGAGAGAGAGACAGAGAGAGAGAGAGAGAGAGACAGAGAGACAGAGAGAGGGAGAGAGAGAAAGAGAGAGAGAGAGAGAGAGACAGAGACAGAGAGACAGAGAGAGACACAGAGAGACAGAGAGAGAGACAGACAGAGAGAGACACAGAGAGAGAGAGAGAGAGAGACAGAGAGAGAGAGAGACAGAGAGAGACAGAGAGAGAGACACAGAGAGAGAGAGAGAGACAGAGAGAGAGACAGAGAGAGAGAGAGAGAGACAGAGAGAGACAGAGAGAGAGAGAGAGAGAGGGAATTAAAAAAATCAGTACTCAAAAATAATAACCATGTCATGGCCTGATTGGTTTGGTTTTCCCATATTTAACTCAGTGGACTGGGAAATGAGAGAACGACAGAGAGGTGGAGGCAGATTGAAAGAAAAAAAAAATGAAACAAAAGACAGAGAATGAATAGAGCAAAAGAGAGAAACAGAAAACGAAGCAAAGGGGGGATGGGAAAAAGAATGAAAAAGAGAAACAGAAGAAAAGGAAGAGGAAGGGAATATGTTCAACATAAAAGCACAAATTAATGTTTGTACACCCCTGTTCATGTATAGATTAATCAAACAAGATACAGTACATTGATGAAGTAAGAATACGAGTGGTTTGCAAGTTATATTTTTTCACTTGTCACAGAGCCAGTCTAACGTGGTCAGACTAATGATGAATATTTTTTGAACACAAGGATCAAAATCAATGCAGCAGATACTGTATGTCGTCTTTTTTACTCCATGCATTCTTTTTCCTTGTGTGCCTAAATTACCCACAATGCAACTTGAGCGTTGACAGTTCAGTGTAAGATTTGGTTTTTGTGAATTATACATGTGTATTTCGTAATAATGCATGTGCTGTAGATGTGGCTGCTAGCTTGCTGTAGCACAAATATGGCCAATAGATTTCAGGATCTCTCGACAAACTTTACATCACGGCGGCCGAGGAGTTCAGCTTTTCAGACATGGACTGATTTGCTTCAAGTTTTTTTCTACAAGCTTAAGAAAAACAAAGTTGCAATCACATAATGCCACAGAGAGAAGTGTGTGAACAGTTTTCTTAACATGTAAATAACCAAGTATCCCGTCTAGCTTGTAGGAAACATCACATGAGGTGTGATCACTGCAGAGGCACAAAGAAGAACTCCACTAACAGCCAAGCCGACACCAGACAGAAATGAAAGCTCTGGTTTGCCTCATTACACCAGCCTTTAGCCCCGGCCTCAGACAAGAAGTAATGAGCAGCAGGACAGCCAGTCATTAGCCTAAATAGCTGCAATGGCAAAGCAAAGTCACGTTGCTTTCAGATGGCGACATTTAAACCTCTTTGAGGAAATGTTGGGCTTCCCCCTGGGAAAGATTCACGATTATACTTCAAACTCCTCTGAATTAAACATGAGACTGGCTGCATTCCCTAATACAATTATTCTCTTTAATTGATTGTTATTACTTGTAGATCTGTAAAGACACAACTTTTAAGGTTTTATTGCGATACGCTTTGTTACAAGTTATAATATATATATATATATATATAATCTTATCTATAATTCTCAATGAAATGATCTCTCTTCTTCTAAAAGCACCAACGCTTAAACTGATTCAAAAAGCTGCGGGTCGATGAAGAAAATAATAAGAGTGGAAAAACTGTAACATGAACTTTGATTTCATGCTTCTGGTGCATGTGTATGAGAGTGTGTGCGGTTTTGTGTCTGAACACTGATTTCACGCCTCCGACGGGCTCTGAAGCTTACAATGATTTGCAGCGAGAGAGGAGGAAGAAAGAAGACTTAATATGAATTCAGGATTATAAAACTCATAACACCCGGAGGAGAGTCTCAGTCCTGATTGAATGTTTATTGACATAAAACCTGTGTCGCTGCAGACAGCGGTGGGAAGTTGAGTCCTTTTACAGAGTGTAACATTTCATAATAAAAAACAGCTCTCCTGGCACTTTTCATTGTTAACAGAAAAACACAGTAAAAATACTTGTTACTGTAAATTTGGGGATCTGGCTTGTAATTAAATAAGTACATTTGGTAAAAATTAACCAAAAATTAACCCTTTCCTCTGTGTGTTCAGGCTTAGATGCTGTTACTCAAGTCTGATTTGATATTTAGTTCTGTTTTAAAGGATTGAATTGGCATTATTCTATATTGTTCTTATTGCCAACTAGACTAAAAACATTGATGAATTGGTCTCTCAGTTCCTTCTGACGATCCTGTCTGTGGCTGTCCATGTGTTTCTCCTGAAGATGTAAATGTTCTGATAATAGTGTTCTTTTAAAAAGGCCCAGTAGTTTCCTGAAACAGCTGGGCACTGTAGTTTTTTGCAAACATTAATCAAACCGAAGCAAACAGTGCTTTAATCTAGGACTATATTCAGATGAGTTTTTACAGCAGCAGGATGGTGTTTGTATGACCAAATAAACAGATAAACGTGATGCACTCAAACAATTAGTTGGGTCACAGTGCACATATCAAGTGTTTGTAAAAATAACAAAAGGTATTAGATTAATAATGCTTTTTAATCTAATCTAATACCTTTTCTTATTTTTGTAATGTCATAAAGCTTTTTGACTCTTAAGTGCTTCAGTTTGCTGTCTGTCACCGCTTGTTTTCTTCCTCCTGACGGGGTCTGTTATGAATTCATTAAAGTTTACACTGATTCATTACAGCCTCTCTCTCTCAGCAGAAATGTGCTGACTCATCTTCTTCTTTGATAGACAGAGATATTACACAAATCTGACTTTTAGGGCAAATCCTGCAGCAGTAACAGTTTATCAGCTCCCAGCACACGACTCCACGCTTCAGACAGAGGTGGGTTATAAACAGCATCAACATGTCACCAAGCTCTCATTTAACATTCTTTTTTTCCTTGTAAACGGAGGCCCAAAACTTCTTCTATTTCTATTTGTCTTTATTCTTAATATTCATCTGTTACTCCATTCTTCCTCTTTACTAACCCTCTCACCTGTCATTACACCTCACTTACTTTCCCCCTCCTTCTCCTCCTCCTTCCTTATTGCTTCCTCCTTACATTTTCCCCTGCGCTCCTTCCTTGTTTCTCCCTGTCATTTCTAAATGGGTTAAAGAGCAGATTCCTGTGTTTTTTCACAAGTTGAATTACTATAATTGTGCAATGTATAATTGGAAACTCCCCTGCATGCCCTCACTTTCCTTCTGATGACTACTGTGTCCATTTTGAAATCAAATACATGCGATTAAATTAACATGCACATCGTTCACGAGGAGAAAGACATGAAAACGATCTATTAAATCTATTAATTATTTCTCTGTCTTACGCAAACAGTGCACTGTATTGGCCAATATTGTTGACATCTGGATCAAATCCACACATAGACTCTGAACCCAAATGTGTTGTTTACTTTTCCTGTCCATGCTGCTACAAAAAGCCTCTTCATCATGAGCTGAAAGTCATTTTCTTCACGGTGAGTGTTCGATCACTGCAGGGCTAACAATTTGTGGTTAAAATGTTTATTCCATAGATAACATAGTTAAAATCAATAATCCAAAATATTCATCCGCACTTAAAAATATTAATTTGTATCAGTTTTGTCATGATTTCTATTTGTTTGTCTTGTTCTCTCAAGTCATTTTGAGTCATACGTTTATCAATTATTGCACGTCATTCTTTTTTTTACTTAAGTTAATTCCCTGTCTTTAATCCAGCTGTGACACTACTATAAATGTTTCCATTTTCATTTTTATTTCTCAGACGTGACAGTCATGATGATGAGCTCTGTGGTGTTTTGCCTGGCTGTCAGCTTTGCCATGTTTGGATTTGGTAAGAAAAAGGATGTTGGAGAAGGAATCGGTATTGCTTTCATTAATGCTCTCTTCTTTTTTTTTTTTGCTCATGAAAAGCGCAGCCAAGTGGGGCTAAATCAGAGAGATTATATGTTTTGCAAAGAGAAAACACACCAGCCTGAGGGAATGTTTTGGCAGATCAGTGCGCAGCTTGCATGTTCTGCTCTTGTGTCATGTGCCTCAGGTTCACACTATGCAGAGTCAGTGACAAATATTCATTCATAATATTTTCCATGACGTTTCAGGACATGCAGTTTGCTTTGTGCACAGTTGTGTCGTAACCTTTTGGTTTGATTTATTGACAATATTCTAATATATTTATGAAAAACAACATAGCAGGGCATTTTTTAGTCAAGGATAGAAGGATAAAGTCCTGGACTTATTTCAATTGTTGAGCTTGTCACAGTCCACCATCCTTTTATTCATTATCATTTCAGCAAAGGGAAGTAAAATGTACAGACATTTTGGCTGTGCCTTCTTCAGTGTGCACAGCCAGGCTTCAGGGTAAAATACATGTAACTTAACATTAAATTCACAATTCCATCAACCCACACAAAACATATACATGCACAACTCTATAGAGATTATACAAGGAAACACATCCAATATCTGACATAAAAAAAATAGTTTGACATTTTGTGAAATATGCTTATTCTTGGCAAGAGTTAGATGAGAAGATTGACACCACTCTCATGTCAAGTGGTGTCAATCTTCTCCTCTCGGAAACGTGACTTTGCATAAGAGATGAGTTCACGTTCACAAACACTGACTGTACCACTTCAGACTGACGCAGTAACCTGAGTCCTCTGAACTGCCTCTCTTCTCCAGGCCTCTCGCTGCAGTGTTACTCCTGCCTTGATGGCGCCTCCAACGGCTGTGGAGTCAAACAAGAGTGTAACCAAGGTGAAGACAGCTGCCTCAAACTCACCAGTGGTGGTAAGTATTGTTAAAGTGGCAATGGTTGATTTGGTGACACCCTATTTCCTGGCGGTAACGGGAAATGCAGTTTAAGTGCAGTTTTAATAGTAAAAGCCAGGCAAATATTGGCCTTTTCAATCATTCTGTGAGCAACTGGGATCTGACTTCATGCTGCACACGGCACAAGTCTGCAAAAGTGAAAGGTCACCTGGTTGGTTGCCTGCCTGAGAAGTTGGAGGTTGCAGCTCTTCATCCAACAGCTGTGGATGCTTCTTCTTGTGCCATTACTCCCTGAAATATTTAAAACTGATCTGCATTTGTGATCAACGATAGTGGTCAGTGTTATGCGCACTGACAAACACGTTGCATTTCCTGTGACTACTTCATAATAAAAGTCAACTCATGTTTCCCCAGTTAAATGCCTTTAATGTGAAGCTGCAGCGGTAGGAAATATTCGTTTTGCATTAGCAGTAGCATTGTGTTACCTCATTCAGCGATAGATATTGACTTCACAGACATTTATTTAAATAAAAATCTTTTGAGATTATTACTTTGAGGAAACAACGTTAAAAGTGCAACATTCCACAACATTTTGTTGCATAATTTAAAGGTTATAGAACATACAATATCTGTCTAGTTGGTACATGATGCAGGTCGGGGTGGGAACTCATTTATTGAATTAGGAATGTTTAACGTGTATTGAAGCAGAAAATACAAATACACCTTTTTGTATTTAGAAAAAGTTCAAGGTTAAAGGTTTATTTATTGTCATTCTAAAACACATGCGCTGTGTTCAATTGGGACCAACTACTTTTTCATAACATTGCACACCGCAAAGGATTGTGGGTCAGAATAGCCAGAAAAGCATGCCACTGTATTTGACATACTATGTGTGGGGACATATTAAAACTTTTTCTGGCATACTAAAAAGTATGGCAGTATGGGTATTAGAACCCACTGATGGTTGAACAATGAAATGCAAGTTGTAATCCCTTTATGCGACAAAAGAAAATAGAAAACTATTTTTTTATGGTGGGGTATGAAGGATGATTACAGCCTGAGGAAAGAAGCTGCTCTGTACTCTGGTGGTATGACATCAGATATTTCTGTAATTGGAGTTTAACATATAATGTTACAACATAATAACAATGGTATGTAATATTAATATTGAATTTGTCTTTTTTAGGTCTTTCTAAACTGTTATCTGTCATAATAAACGCAGTGTTCCCAAGACTAATGCTGTGTCTCCCCTCAGATAAGACCTACACTGGATGTATGAGGTACGCAGACTGTGACTTCATGACTCTGGCCGTCAGATATGCCCTCCCTGACTTCGGATATGAGTGCTGTCAGTCAAACCTCTGCAATGGCCAAGAAAAAAGTTTTTTTCAGAAATTTAAGGATTTCTTTGGGTAAGAAATGTGAAAAAAAAGAACAAATACAGCCTCAAGTCCTGATTTCAGTGTGTAGATCCTTTCATGTAGCGTGTAATTGTTGTACCACTGCTCAACATTGTTAAACACGGAAAGTCTTAATAAAAAATACGTCAGGCAACAAAGTCAAGTGTCTTTCTAGAGGAAGTGTGCTTTTAAGTTTTGACGCTGAGGTCTACAAAGCAACAGTGAAACATGTTTGACACACACAGAGAAGGAAACTCAAGGCTGGTCGTGTCATGCTGGTGGTGTTTGCCACAGACCATTTGTCTAATATCAACTATTTTTTATTTGCATTGCATTCTAAAAGTCTTATTTAAAAAAAAAAAAAAAAAAACATTTCAATATAAATCACGCTTTTTTAGTTTCATTTTTATTTTTTTATTTACAAAGTTACTGAATCAAGCTGATCTGTATTTGCGACAGGTTGATGTAATGGTGTCACTTTCTAATAAGACACCCTCTATAAAGAGTTTTTGGTTCAAGACCTCGCTCACATGTTCTCCTGAGATTATTACCTTTGGAGAAAGAACAGAAGTTTTTTTTCTACACATGTTGTACAATCCACATGTGCACACCATATTTTAGTTTGATAATTCAAGGCTACTGTGAACTAAAACAATCATGTGGCACTCAGCGATCCACTTTCACTCTTTTATGCATCTGTAACACCGATAACGTAATGATAACGATTGATTTGATTTAATTTAGTACTTCCTGCTGTACAATTAAAAAAAAACACAGTATAGAAATAACAAATATTGTTGAGGATAAAATGTGTTACTTTTCATTCACCTTTGACATCACACTGTGGGGAAAGACTGAGAAAGACAGATAGACAAAGGAAAACAGATCCAGTAGAGAGACGGGTCAACAGCATCATGCGCTTTGTGGCTCAGTGCGCTGAAACACACACCATCTGCACTCAGGGCCATGTGTGATGGCTGCTTCCAAACCTATGATTCTAGAAGCTTTCAATAAGAGCGTTGAACACAGCCTGAAAACAGTCTGAAGAAGACCATCAGTCCACGACCGCTGCCCTTGATAGCGTTGAGTTTCTAAACAAGCTGCAGCATTCTCCGACAGCTGATTAGAAAATAATGTGATGTTTCTGCAGCAGCGACTGAGCACAATGTCTTAATTTGTTGACTTTAATCTAAAGAAGGACAACATCTGTTACCTGATGTAACAATGTGTGTGTGTGTGTGTGTGTGTGTGTGTGTGTGTGTGTGCGTGACAAGTTACAAAATAAGACTGCGTGAGGACATTTCTTCTAGAAATTTAGAAAGTTAAGGGTTATTGGGAATCATTCCATGTCAATGTGTGTCAAAGCACGTAATGCTATTTTATGCTAAATATAAACATATGCGTGTGTGTGTGTGTTTGTGTGTGTGTGTGTGTGTGTGTGTGTGCTACACCCTGTCCAGGTGGCTAGATAATTAAGAACATTTCTCACACTTGATTTTACATCGCAATCTCAACGATAACATCTGGCCGAACAAGGGAGGAAAGACCAGGAGTGTGTGTGTGTGTGTGTGTGTGTGTGTGTGTGTGTGTTTCTGTGTGTGAATGACTGAGAAAGCGAGACTAAAATGAGCTTGTGAACATTGCTCCATAGCGCCACTAGTGGTTAAATAGATGGTACCTTTAAATTGTAATGCGTTGAGCTCTCGAGGCCACTGTGACGAAGAAAACCCAAAACCACCAGAAAGAAAATAATGAAATAAAAAGGAAATGTGTCATATTCCAGCAAATCGACAACCTTTTCTTGTTATAAGTTAGTCGCCTGGTTGTTGGTTTATCTGCTTGTCACAGGTACATGTGTCTGTGATCAAAACCCCTAAAGATAGAAGAATATATTTCAGAGGCGATGATGGAACAGGAAAAAACTGATCCGTCAGCTTGTGTGATCAGCCGGTAAGACTGACAGGGAGGAAAGCTTCCTGCTTCAGAGTCGAGTGCATTTCACAGACGAACCAGCAGCGTGACACTGAAGGAAAAAACAACAGCTGACACGCTGTAAAGCCTTTGTTCAAGCACTGAAATATACACAGAGACGGATTTGAAGCCTAAAGCAGCACATGTGACTGTTTTAGCTAAGATCCACAAACAGCGACCATAATCAGACAGAGTATCAGCTGCTTTCTGAAAGGTAGAAGCCTGTTTTTAATTAACAGCAGGTGTTTTGTCGGGTGTTGAAACTACAAGATGTCTCAGAGAATAATTGAAGTTTAACATTTTTGAGAAGAGTTCTTGTTCAGACTGCGTGCCGCCTCAGGAGCTTTCTGTTTTCTCTCCACACCTCTGCCCTCTTCTTATTCTCTCACTCTTTTTGAATTTCAACATAGTTATGAAGACATAAAGCTGTTTTTTGAATGTCAAAGACTTCAAATATTCATTATTATGTGATTGTTGGTGTTCTGACTGCTGCAATGTGCAGTGGCTTGAGAAAACTAAATCACAGTCCTCCCACCGCTGACTGTTTCAGTGATTAATGAAGCCAAGAAGAAGAAGAAGAAAAAGAAGAGGCATATTTCTCAAAGTGTAGAACAATTCATTCCATTAATCAACCTCAAGTTCAACCTGGCTTTTATTGAAACCTGCACATCTTTCCCTCTTAAGATGTCTTTGTTGTGGCATACATCTTGATAATTAAGGATTGTTGTTTATTTTCTCACACAGCTTCACCAAGACAAGCAGATAAGCAGCCTGGACACACACGCAGACAGGGTCCCTACCTGTATGGATCGATAGCGGGCTTCTCTGTTCATGTGTCACTGGTTTCTAACTGTGTCTTTCTGGTTATCAAAGCAGCAACTGGTTTTATTTTCTCTCCCTGTTGCTGTTGCACTGTTGCACAGCAGACTATCGCCATGGAAACCAGACCTGTGGAGGGCTTTGTATAATTTTTCAGTATTTTTTTTATATATAATCTCCTTTTAATCCTGGACCAATTAGTTTCACTCCAGGACAGAGAGGAGGAACGTCTCCCTCTCTCTTCTTCTTCTTCTTCTTCCCTTGATGATTTTCTTTTTGTCTTCCTCGTTTCTCCAAATCGGTCTCTCCCTCTCTGTGTCCGTCTAAATCTGTCTTCATTTCTTTCTCCATATTTTTGCTTTAGGGCGCAACAACTGCTGCACATAGACACGCACACATGAACACTCATACACCAGATCATCCCACATTAATTTTGCTTCCTATTAATCCAATTAGCTCTGAGAAATTGTTGATTTTGCTTCATCTGTTCTCCCCTCGTGTCCCTTTTTTTTGTGTCCTCCTTTTAGTCCTTGCCACTACTTCTTCCTCTTCTACTTCTACTACTCATACTGTACTCTGTAATACTAACAAAAACTACAGCGATTGACCTGCATGGTTTTCACCCTCAACAAAAGATCAAATTGCGTGGATTTTTTAAAACAATTTTTTCTCTTTGTCTTTTGTTTTTTTCGCTCTCTTAGGGGCCTTCAGGCATGTGTGTGTCAGAGATCCCATGGGGTGTTTGTCTCCTGGGTATCTGACACATGCACACACTGGGAGGACACACACACACACACAGACACACAGACACACAGACACACACACACACACACACACACACACAAACTCATTGTCCCAGTCGGGGGTACAGGCTCAGATCTGGGGGAGAGAGAAGCACAGCGGGAAAACAAGAGGAAAAGATTATACCTCTGGGGCTGACACACACACACACACACACACACACACACACACACACACACACACAAACAAACCCTGAACTTTGAACGGTGAGGGCAAAAAGACCTGAACTGACAATATTAAACGTTTCCATGCTACTCAGTTGAATCCACAGAGTTCCGCTCTGCATATCACACTGCACAAGTAACTGAGAAGTTTCATATAATACAGTTGAAACTGAATGAAGGTTTTGTAATTTGGTTCATGGCACATGGCTGCTGAGGCTTATGGGTACTGTAGTATTTTGTTCCATTCAGCATGGTAAACTGACAGAGAAGAAGCTACAATACTTATAGAATTGTTTGTTTGTGGATTGTTGGCTTCAATGGCAAATAGATAGTTGATCAAATAAATATCTTGGCTCATGTATGTTTCTGTGTCGAGGGACACACAGCGCAGACTTTACAGACTTTACAGCAAAAACAAATCCTGGAATGAATCAGCAGCTCAGCCCACATGCCTCCTCTTTTAGCCTCACACAGTTACTTTATAACAACCACAAGACTCATTGTGCTTGTCCCTTACAT
>CALSCE010010855.1:13186336-13200517 GCA_943593645.1 Bovichtus variegatus | reverse complement strand
TCTCTCTCTCTCTCTCTCTCTCTCTCTCTCTCTCTCTCTCTCTCTCTGTTTTTTTTCTCTTTCTAATTCTCTGTATTTCAAAGACACATAAAAGAAGGATGGCTTTGGCTGGCAGAGTATTTTAATCTTTAATAAGCATTTAGAACAGCTATCAGCTCTAATGCTGCTAAAGTGCTTTGAAATGAATACAGAGTTGACAAAGCGAGACGGAGACCGTTGGAGAGAGAAAAAGACAAACAAGCAAAGACAGTACCCAGACGTTGAGACATTCAGCAATTACGGCTCGCAAAACAGTTTTTTAAAAAAGAAGAGGATACTGGAGAACGGTCATGTTTAATTGGCAGGGTTCATAGAAAAAGCTTCTGTGAGAGAAACCAGCTCCACACACTGTTTATATCTTTAAAATGTTGCATCCTAAACCAGGGTTTGTTTTTATTTTGCTACCTGTCGTTCACATAGGCACAACTAAGTCTGCTGCTATTACTTTCACAGCAGAGTAAACAAATACAGCTACAGAAGAGGTGACATGATACACACTGAATACTGGAGGGGAATAACATTGGATAAGTTATTTTTTCTCACTGTACAAGATATTTTCACCAGGAGTCAGTAAGTCAGTCCTCATTGAGTATATCCTCCCATCAATCCAACAGACTGGTTTTAAGCTTTATATAGAGGTAGCTATTGGAAAGATATAAAGCAGCTGTTCAAAGTTCCTGCACTCTGCCATTGAACATTTATTTTACCTTTGATACTTATTCTATTAATATATTTAGCTGATAATACTTTTTTTGCGTAAGGCCTTTGCACACAAAGTATGTGTTTTTTCGATAAAAATAGTTGCACACAAAAACCTTGCACACTGAGACAGAACGAGGTGTAAACGTGACACAATGTGAGGTTGTATTTATTTCTAACATTGCGACGATTACGGACGAAAAATACGGACATGGTGTGTGAAGGTACTCTAGTGACCTCTCCAGTGGAGCTGCTCAGTGTCCACCAGTCCAAGCATGTTGTTCTACTGGGAAGCTGTATGTCTATGTAGTGCTGCAAAACCTCAAAGAATAGAGCTGATCTTAGTCAACATAATAAGGGTTAAAAATGATTTCTAAGTTACTCATGCTCTATAAAACAACACACACATGCACGCAGGCACGCACACGCACACACAAACACAGTACTTTGTTCCAGAGTGCATTGATTGAATATTCATGATTCATGATTTTTTTTCTCCCTCCACCTCTTTCCGACTCCCAATCTCTTGCCTCCCCCTCCTCTATATCTGTCCTCCTCTATTACTCCGTCTTAATTGAATTCAAAATGTTAAATCAGCATGAGAGCTGTAAACAGATTGCCAAACCACATAACCACCATATTTGGCGTAACACCACTTTCACTCCGCCACAACTTCTTTTCCTGCCCCATTTCCTTCTTTTTTTCTTTGCCATCCCTCATCTCACTTCACTTTCCTCTCTCCTCCTCTATCTATCTGTCTCTTGTTCTCATCGTATTATCGACCGACTTCTGAGCTTTTCTCAGAACTGCATCATGAAATTATATTACCAGCAATAGTATCTCCTCTGCTGCCTGTGTCTAAATGCTCACAGAGTGCTAATTGAAATGGAGAGCTATTGATCGGCGTAGATCCACAGGAGTCATGTCTGTGGGGGTATTAGCTACCAGACTCTCCTTGTGTCTGCTGGACTTCGGCCTGTTGAGTGTAGAAACCAATAATAGAAATAATGATGCAGCTGACATCATTACATGGCAACAAATCATGAAATACTGAAAAGTTAGAGTCAATACACAGTTATCAGTGTCGGGGTGCCCTTGAGCAAAGCACTAGACCCCCGGCTGCTGTAATAGAGACGATCTGTGTACAAGAGTTGACATTTTGACAGCTCAGAGGTGTGACTTTCTGCAGCAGTAGATCTGTCAGGAAAGGTGCAGCTCTCGAGGAGAGTATGCTCACTGAACACTTTTGAAAAAATAAAGATTTCCCACTGAGAGGAAAGAGTGTCCTCCTTGCTCGAGAAGACATAAAAGCACTTCACTACCACTATAAATACCTCAACTTCTCCTGCTTCTTCTCATCTTCTTCTCTGCTCTACATAAATGGTTGTGCTTTAGACAAAACCTCTCAGAGAGTACGTGTATCTTAAGGACTGACTTGTGTCTCCTGTGTCCACTTTTGTCTTGCATGGATGCAAGTGTTAATGGGAAAACAAAAGTTTGTCTTAAATCATCATGCACATGTTGTTAATGTGATCCTGGGGGGGGGTCCAATTGATATTTAGAAACCTGAGACAGCAGGCTGTAATCGGTAATATTATCAAGAGACAACATGTGAAGCAGCTCTCTGAATAATGAATGAACTTTGAGTTTGATTTATGTCCTGTGTTTTTACAATCATAAGAACTCTTTTTAATTGTATTGTTAGCAGCCGATGCGTCGGGGTTCTGAGGATGAAAGTAATTCAAGCACAAGTTTATAGCACTCATGTAGCCTCCCTGTAAAGATATTCGAAGTCACTGCAGCACTTTAGCTAATAGCCCGACTTAGAGGTTGTGTTTGCGCTCTTGCGGCCCCAAAGGTACCTAATATTCAAAAACCAGAAAAAGAAACCCAAAGGTTTTATATAACTACTGTCGACGTTTGAACCTTGTTACACTGAGGCAACACAACATAAGTACTGTCTTGTACAGTGCAAGTGATGTCGGGACTTTTTAAAATAGTGACATTGTGAAAAAGAACAGCTTGAGTTTTTTCTTATGGAGAGGCTTGTTAATTCTCAAATGTCAAAGGAAAGAAGTCATGACTTGTATTGCATGCATTTTCAGTGCAGCGGCGCTCGTGTAGCTTCTCTGTAAATATGTTAAAACCAATCAGTTTCTAATTTACAGTCAAAGTCTGTCATTGTGAAATGATTACCCTCTTCCTCTCTCTCTTCAGGCTACGTCAGCGATTATCTTAGTCCATCTCCATATGATGTTATGGCGGGAAGTGACTCACCTGTCATCTCTAAAGTACCCTCCCCCAGCCATCCGTCAATCATCTATAGCCACATCGACGATACCTATTCTGGTATCCATGGTGATGTCCACGGCGATTCAGACCAGCCGGACAGCCCGCGATCTGAGGTTTCGTCATCAGCTGGGGGATACATCAACGGGGACGCAGCCGTCAGCGAGGGCTACACAGTGGATGCGTTTTTTATCATGGACGGACGATCACGGAGGAAATCCACAGGAAACCCCAAAGGAACCATACAGAGGCACTCCTGCAGCGAGTGCGGCAAAACATACGCCACGTCCTCCAACCTGAGCCGGCACAAGCAGACGCACAGGAGCATAGACAGCAAGATGGCCAAGAAGTGCCCGACGTGTGGGAAAGTCTACGTTTCCATGCCTGCGATGGCCATGCACCTGCTGACCCACGACCTCAAGCACAAGTGCGACGTGTGCAGCAAAGCGTTCAGCCGGCCGTGGCTGCTGCAGGGCCACATGCGCTCGCACACGGGTGAGAAGCCGTTTGGGTGTGCGCACTGTGGCAAAGCGTTTGCTGACCGGTCAAACCTGCGCGCTCACATGCAGACGCACTCGGCCTTCAAGCACTACAAGTGTAAACGGTGTGACAAGACGTTCGCACTCAAGAGTTACCTGAACAAGCACTACGAGTCGGCCTGCTTCAAGGGGGCTTTCTCCCCTATGAGCTCACTGGGGGAATGATGGATTCAGAAATGTTGACTTCTTTGTTGATTTGAATCAGATTTTACTGGCCTCACGCCCTACTTTTCCTGCTTTCCCCAACAAGAAGACCAGTACGCTCGAGCACTGCAAGGGCGGAGTGTTTTCTCTGCAAGGATCATTACGCAAAAGACAAAATAGATAAAGGACATGTCCATTTTTATCAAGACCCTCCAATCCCTTTTTTTGTCTCCTCTTTCCTCATCTGGAAGTGGAGCAAAAAGTCTTCGATGCTTGATTTAGATTGCCACCTGCTTCGATAAGATACGTCCCCTTCTGAGGCTGTTTTGAGTATCTGTGAAGATAAATAAAGCACAGCACATCTAGCTCATCATTTTTGAAGATACCTAGATCTATTTATGTCCATATCTATCCTCGTCCCACTTTTTTTGGTTCAACCTATGACTAAACAACACTGAAGCACAAGTCCTCTCCCATCTCTGTCTTTCTGTGACAGTGAGTTTAAAGCATGAATCACGTCTTCAGTTTTCTTGCAAAGAGATTCAATGAACTTTCATATATTAATGCTTTTTAAAAAACAAACAAAAAAAACATTCATAATCTAAGGATACATCTGGTATCCTGCTTTTGGTGAAACTGACCTTGGACTGAACTTATAAAGAGATAAATCATCAAAACAAAGAAAGCACACGGCATTTGTTCTCTGCAAGTAAACTAAATACTTGTAAAGTTTTTCCTTTACACTACTGACATGCTTTGCCTTCTGTATACTGTGCTGGCCACTGACCCATCCACACTGAACTGTGATAATGTACATGGCAGGTATGACAAGGTACACCTTTGTAGTGGGGATATAATCTTTTGGTGATTTTTCTTTAAATCAATGTCTCAAATGGACTCAGACATACAAGCAGGTTTCTTTTTTTTTTTTTAAGTTATGTTTGTGGCATTTGTGCTTTACCTGACAGTAAACAGTGGAGAGTGAGAGGAAATTAGGGAGACAAACTGGACTCCCCACTGAGCCACTAGGGTATTCCTTAACCAACAATGTTTACCTCCAACTTAAATCTGATGTTATTTATTTTTACTTGTCAATGTCAGATGATGATTCAGACATTAAAAATGTCCTGATTTGATCCTCAAAAGGTCAAACCTTTCTCAAGTGTTATAAAATAGTGTTCTTGCTGCCAGTGGACCACACAGTATTCAGCTTTGGGGTCTTTTTTATGTGTCTATTTATTGCCTATTTTATTTATTTATTTATGTTTTTGTAGATGTATTGATTTTGCACTTTACTTTGTTATATTTTGCCTTTGTTACAAATATGCCAAAGCATTTGACACTTTCTAATTACCGAATACCTTTTTACTTTTGTCCGCCACTTTAATTATAGAAACTACTGCATGCAAAAAATAACAATAGCCTAATAATGGAATCTATGCCAATTTTATGAATCTTTGGGATATTTTGCCAAACCTCTTAGATAACAGGCAAATTAAGCAAATTTCTGTCTTGGGCAATATTCATTCATATCCGATAGAGCAATAATGCATGATATTTTTGAAGAGACGTGAGTCATAACTGCTTGTAACATCTTGATTTTTTCAAGTACCACTATTCTATGTAGTTATGAGAAATGAAATTTCAGGGAGTTAGCAAACCAAGTTAGTGTTAAATATGGAGGGTTGGGTTAAGAGCTCTGTATGTTAGAGGGATTGTGACACTGTTGGGATTCTTTGAGGCTTCACAGGATTCTCCTGCGACTTCTGCGACTGTAAAGTGTTTGAACAGATCGAATTAACAAGAGCAGAGAGTCACTTTTCCAATCTCTGCTGATTTAGTGTGTAATATTATCTAAAACAAATGCCTCCTAGTTATAAATCTATTTTGGCATCATTAGCTTGTTGACAATGATGTCTGTGTAAGCATTCGGAGCTGTTGGTGCTTCCAGGGATTCACACAGATGGCACAACTCCTCTAGGTGGAGGGCTCTGGGTTGGGTCGGGACGGGTCTTTTTGTACATGGTTTATGCACTGCCTGCCTCGTATTATTATTCTAAAATATTGTAGTAAGTAGAAGGTTCTACCGTAGGCCTCTGGTGCTGAAACCTGAATGAAAACAAAAACCCAGAACAAGAAGAATTGAGAGTTTTGGTACTTTCTATGTTCCTGGTTTGAATTGTTGAATAGGTGAAACACAACTTTACAACAGCTGTGGTGCTGAACGTGGAGCTCTATGGCCGTCAATCGCCCTCGAGCTGGTTCATGCTTGTCCTTTGTGAAGTTTTAATCTGGGATACAGAATAAATTTACTCCTATGAGTTGGTCAAAATCAGCGTGCTCTGTTCTCAGTTTGAATCCCATCAAAAGATCAGTTTTGCTACATAAGACATTTATTGAAAAACTCCATGTGAGGACTCCTAGAGCTAACAAAACTCATTAAACCGCCTGCTTAATTCCAGGTTGTTTTTCCTTCCATCATCTCTGGCTGTTGTGAGGTTGTTGTGGCGATCCCCAATGCAATTAAAAGGATTGTTGAGAAAGAGAAGAAGACATTTTGTCAATATTTCAGCACCAGAGTGCATCGACAAACACTTAGATTCTACTATGAACTACTGTAGCCTACTATAGCCACAAGCTAGTTTACCTATTCTTATATAAAAGCACTTCCTGTTACGAATTATATCTTACAACTTTTTTTTGTTCAAAGATAGTAGCACAATGAAAGAGTTTAGATTCAGGTAGACAATGCCTTGTATTTAGAAATAACAACCTCTTTCTCCTTTTTCTACAATGATGAATCAAAGGTAAAAACAACAACAAGGATGCTGAAGTAACACGTGCTGTGTTGTCCTCGAATAACACGTGAATATATGCTTAAAAGTGACACATGGTATAAATGAACTCCTTACACATTGTGTCATTTTTCAACATATTTGTGTGAGAGCATCTTCACCACACCTTTTTTAAGAGTGAATGAAAACTCGACTATTTTGTGGCAAGAGGCCTTGTAAATAAGCACTGATGTGACTTTGGAGTCCGATTATTTCTACAGATCTGTATAGAGTGACAGTGACGAAGATGATGATGATGATGATGATGATGATGATGATGATGATGATGATGATGATGATGGTGATGAATTTTTCTGGAGCTTCCTGCTTTGTTTTGAGTTCTTCCTCTGAGGTTTTTTTGGGACCTCCAGTGGCGGTTTGAAACAATGTAAAGCACAAAGACAACACTGGGCATTTTGTTTCACTTCCTAAATAAAAACTAGTTTAAAAAGTTGTGTTGAGATTCCTTTTTTCTTCATTCAACGCTTCACAAGTAGCCTTTTGTTACAAACATTATCTTTCCTATGCAGAGGCGAAGTCCCTCACCTTTCGATGCACCAACATGGGACATTATTTTGGTAAAAATATGTACGCTAAATAACGGTGAGAGACAAATACTTTTTTGATCCAGTTTGAATTGTTCTATGAATTTCGCATATGATGTTTGTCAATTAAAAAAAATTATTTTGCAAGTCAAGAAAGTCACAGTTTGTCGTAAAACTGTTGAAAAAGTATAAGACTGTGAAAATACGTAATTGGAAAAACTACACACCCAAAATTCCCGTAAGTGACGTCATACCCTACGACGAAAACATTATATGTGTTATTTATGACTCAATTAAAAAAGGATCAAAAAAGTATTTGTCTCTCGCCATTTTTTCTGAAAAAAAGGTCTCGTGGGGGACACCGAAAGGGGAGGGACTTCATCTCGCTATTTGTTTTTGTTATTAATGTTTAAAGTTTCAGATGAACAATCGGATTAGCAAAAGAAAACGTTTCTATGCCAACTTTGCTTTAAGGGCTAATCTAATGACTTAACATTTCACTTCTCTAAGTCTAAGAGTTAACAGCTCAGCAGCTTTGAACTATAATGTTCACCATGTTAGTTTACAGTGTTAGCATGAAAACGCAAAATATAATAATCAAAATTGATGCAACAAAACATCCTGAAAACAAGATATCCCGACAGCTTTACTTTGCAAAATGCAACTCGATACTGTTATTTCCTCAGACTTGACAAAGCTCCTCCAGACTCACATTAGACATTGTACAGCTGTTTTCGCAGGCTGAGCACAGCAGTACTCTTGAGGATGAGTAACTTGACCTTTATGTGTAAAATCAATGAAGTGAAACTTTTAAAAAAGCATTTACTACTATTTATGTTAGTCGCTGTTATACAAAAGCCATAAAGTCCTTCAAAGTGATCTTTACGGCTTCAACACATGACACGTGAGCTTACAAAAGAGTCCTTCAATGCAGCAACCTCTATAGTATTAATGAATCATTAGCATATTGAAAAATCATCACGCTAAGAAATCGCAAGGTCACACTGGGCAACATTTGCAGTAATAAAATAATAAATAATCAAAGTTTAATAAATTGAGTCTTAGGCTTCTGTGAATTTATTACTAGGTAAACGGTTAATTAGTGTTTTGTAAAACATCCATTAAGATGGTTTACCTCAAGCATAAAAAACTGCTAATTATTATTGTTTACAACGCTATCTCCCACCCTTATTTTACCCTATGGCGACTGTGCAGAGGTCAAAATCTCCAAGTGACTGTGTGTGTGTGTGTGTGTGTGTGTGTGTGTGTGTGTATGTGTGTGATTTTAATTGCCTGTGTGGGCTCTCATACATGAACAGGGAAGCTGATGTCAGGGCAATGTCTTTAACCTTGCGACATAATGTGTGTACGTGTATGTATGTGAGTGTGAATGTTAATATTTTTGTTTTATTAAATACACTTTTTTATTTGCTGCAACATACAATTCAATGTTTTGGTAAAAAAAAAAAAAAAAAATGAAAGAGGCATTAAGGTTGTAAATATGGAGATGAAAGCCATTTTGGATATAATATATTAATCTGAATTTGATAATGTTTTACAGTTTGCTATTTTAACGATATAATAAACGTAATGAGATGGCACCCGCGGTGATGGTAGTAACGGCTCTACTATTTTAAGTGGCCAATCAATGATCTGTTATAATTTATATGGTACAGTAATACAAACCCTTTAAAACCATGTAAGTTAATAACAAACAGTCTGGAGTAATTGAACAAGCTTCCACAATAAGCCCTATAAACAAAACAAAATAATTGTAATGTGCAGCTTGTGAACACAAAATGACAAAGCATAGAAAATGTACAGCACGAGTTATGTGTATCCAACGTTGCTGCCACCATGTCTGCACAAATTGATTAAATAGAACTTTTGATTTAATTGAATGTGTGCATGTTTTACTGAAGTGCAAATGTGGTTTTATCAATTAGATTGTAAAAAGAAAAAGGAGAACAGTAAGACACCAGAGACTGCAGCCATACCCCGGCATAGTGTGTCTTGATTTATTGTAATTTCTTTACCCTGAACAGCATGTTTTCCCAAACAAAATGTGGCTAAGAGTCAACATTTTTCGAATGCAGTATAAAAATCCAGAATATGTTAGGTTAGATTTACCTGAGTCTTGTTTGTAGGTATGTGAATGTGTATGTGTTTGAATGTGCGGTGTGTGTGTGTGTGTCCATGTGAAAAGGAGCCTTTGTTATCAGTGTCATCTGGTGGTTTTAAACTCCTGTTAAACCATTTGTCCTTCAGTCTATGTTGTTATCTCTGTAAGGCCGAGAGTCCACAGCCATGCTAGCTGCTCTGTGAGGCTGCACTGTGCAGAGCGGTGATTTGAGCTAATGCTAACGTCAGCATGCTAACACCTTTAGCAGGTATAATATTTACCATGTTAACCATACAACAAATAATATAAAAAATACGTTCCCATACAAGGAAACCACATTGTCAAGGTTTTCTCCCGGATTACGTTTGGTTTTTGACGTATCACAAATACGTTTCTGTCCGTGGAAGTCTGCACAGGCGGGAGGGACACAGGACTTTCACCAGGAGACTGTTGTTTGTGTCCCGTGTGAAACCAGAAGTTAACGCTGACTTATTTTAATTGATTCATTTAATCCATCATTTAATGTTACAAATATAATATTTTCCACTAAACATAACCAAGTAGTTTTAATGCGTCTTGTTTTGTTTTGTGTCAAATTACATTAGCCATGTGTTTAAAACAGCGAGCGTTATCCGGGGGAAAATACTTCAAAATATAATTAAGAAAGCAATGTAGTTGTATGGGAATGTAACTTTGTAGGAGACAAGGTTGTTAGTTTAGCATGTTAGCATACATTAAGTTCAAATCCTAACATCTTTTGTTAGATATTTATCTCTAAATCTTGAATCCCATATACACAGTTTACCAACTTTAACCACATTAGCTTTAGCTGTGGAGTATATTGAGCATGACTAACCATCACATGCTCTCACCAATGATTAGTGTTAAAGAGGGTCTCCATAACACAGTAACTTAGATCACTCTTGGCCACATGTATAGGATCCCATTGACTGTGATTGTCTACTATCTGCCAGTACTTCAGCAAAAGACGAACGACCTTCTATTAAAAGGTGATTGATTTTCTCCTCTTACTAAAGATATTGATTTTCTTATATTGCCTTTAGTCCACTAATGATACTAATTCTAATATTCACTGGACCTGAAAAAAGGCTTCCTAGCTATAATAGCTACTGTCAGTGTGTGTGTGTGTGTGTGTGTTTTGTTTTGTACAAACGTCTATGAAATCCATACTAGCATTATTTAACTTTGTGTTATACTCTACATTACATTACAGCAGCCTGTATGGATCCACTGCAACACATCACAGTTAGGTTTAATCAAAGAGGAAATACATTATAGAAATTAGAATTGTTGTGTACGACTACACAACCAATGCTTGTTGACATCTACAGCGGAAGAGTTCACTACATATTTTTATTGTAACATCTTCAAACCAGAATGGATACATTGCAACGAGTTAGCCTTGAATGTGTCTGGAGCAAATATCACCACGAAATGTTGCACAGACATGCACGTTCCCCAGAGGATGTACCGGATTGACTCCCCTGACTTTTCCTCTAGAAGACGCCAACGGCAGGTTGACATTTGTGGTTTTGCTTGAAATCTCAAGTTGTGAAATCTTGCACATACCTACTGTATGTCAATCTCAATATGAACTGTAATCACTTTGGTGATCTCCGAACTTTTTCTCTAGTGCATGCTAACATGTCTAACTAAGATGGTAAAGACAGTAAACATTATACCTTCTTATCGTTAGCATGTTAGCATGCTGATGTTAGCATTTAGCTAAGAGCACCACTATGCAGGCTCACAGAGCTGCTAGCTGTAGAATCTCAGTCATGTTGTTAGAAATATCATATTATGACCTCACATATTTATCCTTTAAACACAACTAGTTAACAGGATTGGAGGAGAGCATTTATATCACACACATGTTCATCCACTTCATATCGCTGCAGTGTGTGTCCAGTGTGTTTGTGGTCTTGTTGACATGTTAACATGTATCATACCAAGAATAGCTGCTGTTACACTATAACTTATCAGAAACAACCTAATAAAACGACTGTATTTGCAAATGAAATAGACTTTATCTGCATGCATGAGACAGACCAAAGGAAGAAAAAGAAAATGAGAGAAAATGAGACAAGAAAAGGGACATAGAGAATATTTTATTTATTGTTTCAAAAGATTTAAATATGCTAATTCCTGCTTCCCATGATGTCTGACCTTCTAGCCTTCAGCAGGTGACGGGTATAAATAGTTCATACATTGTCCCTCATGTAGTTTTCACCTTAAATCATGCATAAAGCACAAAGCCTTTGAAACTCCAACCTACACATTAAACACTATTACTTTAAGACAGTCCACTATTTTGGACCTGCAATAATCTGGATGAAAAGAGTTTTTATTTATTTATTTTTTGATGACTAAAACTGAACAAGCCTGTTCAAGATAAATTATTGCTTCATTATGTGTCAGGACCATATTATTGCCTTCACTTTTACGAGTTAGTATCTTGTACCAAAGCAATCTTTGATTTTACTATCACTGACTAACACACCAGTAAGATCCCCTGTGGTTAAAACTAAAAGCTCATCCCACAGTGAAATTAGTTTTAGGTGCTCTCATGTGATTTGTCTCATATTTATTCATATCTGATACCACATATTGAGGTGTAAAAAAGTGGGGAAAGGGCTCGTCTGGGCTGGTCTGCAGATGGGAGGGGAAGCTTTCAGTACAGTTCATGAGGAGTCTTTGGTTAAAAAATTATATATCTTCTTTACCAAATGAGGATATCCCACTGGATTGAATTCTGCATCTTCCAAAACTCTTTCACAGCCCATTGGAGTCTAAAAGTAGTTTGTAGTAAGATTCACGTTGTCCACTAACAATATTAAGGCAAAATTCATCAAATAAATGTCATACGGAGATGCTTGTAAGAACCATGAAGCTTGCAGTTTCAAAATACTTTCCCCCAGAAACTTTGAGACTGTACTCCGAGGAAAAACAACAGAGAGACCGTTGTCCATCAGATGCTTTATTATAGAGCCACAAAGAGAGAACAGGTACGGGTGGATGCAGCGATCAACAAACACTCACACAGCACACTCTCCGCCTCCTGTTTCCTACCAACAGTCAACGCTGTTGTTGTTTTTATGCCTAAACCTAATCAAACCTGTTGGTATCAAGAAATGCAGATAAGGGCATCAGATCAGAAAATGCTTAAACATTAAGTAAGTCATTCAATTACAAATTATGTACAGTTTTCGGATAAAGCCTTTGATAATTACTCAGTTTAAAGTGCAGCGATAACAATGAAATGAATGAGAGATTGAAACGTATGTCCTGAGCTGGTGCTTTGTGCAGGCACAACTGCTGTGACACCTTCTAGCCCTTGGACATGTTTACCTCTCTGAAAAAAAAAAAGTCTGTATGTATATGTTTTAAAAATATGGATATTTATGCCTGATACTATCACAGTGTCGTTTTAATAAGGCCGTAGAGGGCAAGTGACTTTCACTGTCTGAGCAAATGGATGAATATGTATATAGGCTTCGAGTGTAATATCACGGTTCACCAATCTGATAGGAAAAATATAGAGGGCTTCTTATACACACACACACACACACACACACACACACACACACACACACACACATGTATCTATATGCAAACACCTGCAGCACAAAGGCTGTACATAGGCAAGTATGGACATAAACTCATTCATACTCACAAACATACAGATGAAATTACATTTTTTTGCAATGCAGTCACATTCACACACACCAAACACACATTCAGTTTTGTTAGTGTAGTGTTTATTAAATAGAACACACACTCATAAACACACATGCTTGTAGAGGACTGTGCTGCAGATGAATATCATCAACAACCACATCAAAAACTGTTTTCATATTTAACCAAAATATTCCCACTGTTAAGTGAAAACTCATACAGGCTGCATAATAAAAACAAACTGCACTCTATATAGTGCTATATTTAATATCCTGCATACAGTGATTTAGCTCATAGGGTTAGTGTTTGTGTTCATTTTCCAACTGAAACATGTTACTCATTACCAATGAAGCAGGTCAAAGACAGTGTAGTGCAGAGAGGTGAGGGAAGAAAGAGAGAATAGAGGATGAGAGGAGAGGAAAGAAAGAGAGAATAAAGGATGAAAGGAGACAAGACAGGCAGAGGAAGAGACAGAGATGGAGAAAAGATGGTGGAAGTCAGAGAGGCAGTGAGGAGGAAAGAAGTGTCAGGAGGTGCAGACGAAACTCAACCTGAGCTCTAAATGGTTCCTTAACAAGAGACTGAGACAGCAAAATGAAATTACACACACACACACACACAGACACACACACACACGCACATGCATACACACATGCATATGCACATGCACACGCACGCACGCACACACACACACACACAGGAGTACCTAGTTTTCACCCTTTATTGTCGTTTGCAAGTGGACAAACATGCACATTTGTCCAAATACATATTTTGTTGCACTCACACAAACACATTTGTTTATTGCCTGAAATTAATTGCTACAAACAGGTTGCATGCAAACAGGTACATCCTTACTTGAGTCTAGCACTCACACATTTGCATTTAACACACACACACATGCACGCCGCACGCACGTATGCACGTACAAACACGCACGCACAGACACACACAGACACACACTTTATTGTATCTATGGTCAAAAGGAGTTGATATGCATTGCACACACACATGCACGTATAACCCCCCCGAACACACATTTAGCTTCACACACGGTGATAGGTCTTTTAAAGGGGTGTTTCACACCTCATCGCATTTCAATTAGTAGGTAAGACAGACACACACACACGCACTCATGCACTCACACACACACACACACATAGCTTGACAGTCTGTCCGTTGGGTGAAGAAGATTCATTTGGATTCTCATCTCTTCTCCTACCACTTCCCTTTTTGTATGTGCCCTTTCTTTTCACTCTCCCTCTTTCTCTACTTAT
>CALSCE010010855.1:13172146-13186236 GCA_943593645.1 Bovichtus variegatus | reverse complement strand
TCTCTCTCTCTCTCTCTCTCCCTCTCTCTCTATCACTGTGAGTGACAGTGGTTTGACCTCCCGTGTTGTCAGGGGAGGCTGTTGCACAGACGGCCTGAATAGAGAAGCCTTTCCCTGGTTGCAAGTCTGCTGAAGTCGGATGAGGAAATCCTGCAGCCACCTTTCCCACCAGACACACAGTGTTCATATAATAGTAACAACACCGCAGTGAATTCAGCTTAGCAAGATCTTTTGAGTTTCATAACTTATTATGAAAGGAAAATATTGTTATTTTCATTAAAAAAATGTTCGTAGATTGGGCCATCTTTTCTGTCGCTTATGTTTCCTGACATCTGCACATGAAGACATGGAGCAAGATAAGTTAAGTGTATATGGCCCAAAATCACAGTCTCAGGGGGCTTCAGAGTTCACTTCACTTCAATGGCCCCATGACAAGAGTCACTGGAATTTGTTTTCAGTACAGAATGAAAAATAAATGCAACAGTGTCAGCAGCACAACTGCAGACATATCACATAATAAAGTTTGTAAATCACATGAAACCCTCTGTCTTACACCCAAGTTTGATAAGGATACGGAGTAGGTTCAGGAAGAGCAACAAGGGACGGACTCCTTCTAAATAACACACAGAAATAGCAGTAGTAGAAGAAGAAGGAGAAAGCAGTCAGACGGTCAGACAGATTGTAAACAAGCAAACTAGTCTAAACCCCTTTATTTTGAGGTTAAACAGAAACCAAAAATGTTAGAAATAATCAGTCATTCTGCAGGAAAACACAGAGAACAACTACAGCAAGTCAGTAGGTCCAAGTCTGTAATGTGCATAGATGTATTACAGTAGGAGAACTGGGTGCTACGTGTCGTGTCAGCACTGCTTTTCATTTTCCCAGTGACCAAACCACTGCAACTAAAAGTCCCCTGCGGCCTCCATAGGAAAGATAAATCATTACTCTTTGTATCATGCATTTTTAAACCACAGAGGTTTAATATATGTAAGAATTTCCTTAAAGACTACAGTATAAAATCTATAGTTTTGCGTGTGTGACGTCATCTCAATGTAAAGTCTGTGGGAGGAGCTGACTGACACACTAATGCACACGTGCAGTGGGCTGGACAACATGAGCAACATGATGGATGGTTAAAACAATAGGCTCTGTAATACATTTTAACCACGTTCTCCTCCAAATAAGTTTGTTTAACCTGTGGGTTTATTAAAAATCGGTGTGATCGCCTGACTGCTTGAGTTTCCTACCCTGTCCGACTTCTTTATAGTGATGTCGCCCGAGGAAATGATGGAAATAATCCTCAAGTAGTAATAAACCAGAATACTTCTTCTCTCTTCTTTGCCTATGATGTTCACCCTCAGGCTGACTTTATTGGGAAACTCCTCTGTAATCATCTCAGCTCGGAGTGTAATATTTCACAATTCACTGGGGGTGGGGACTTTAGTGCAACTGTTGGATAGTGAACAAGGTGGTAGCTGTGAGTTAAAGCAGAGTACGTTGATGTTGTATGACTGACACGCAGGTAAGAGGAAACAGACAGAGGTCATATAGAGGTCAAAAGGGAGCATAAGAGCTGTCTTATAGTGTGTGGGTGTGTGTGTCAGAAAGAGAGGAAGGCAGAGGATAGATTGAGTATAAATTGAATCCTTTCCAATTGGGAAACTATTGTCTGTTCATCCCCTCTAAAAGACACACACACCTGCCTCACACACACACACACACACACACACACACACACAGTGAAGGTGAGACAGGTGTTAAGCATGAAATTGATTCCAGTCTCTACTCAATACACACACCACAAACCCTCTTTTTTTCTCTTCCACTATGTCCTTCCTCCCTTATCTCTAAACCACCATCCTCCTCTTCTTACCTCTTCATCCTCCAGATCCTTCTTTACAGACTTCCTCTGATATTTCTTTTTCGTCTGATGCGACCGACAGTGTGTCACAGCTCTCCCAGGACAGTGAACAGTAAATTTGAGGCTGTAAATTGTTGTTTTGCCTCAGTACGTTACAAAAAACTGAATGTCAAATTCCTTAAAAAATGTATGTTACTGTAAATCGTTGGATTCCCAGGCATATGCATCATGTGAAACTCTGCTCTGTTGCTTCTCACACCCACACAGATTTATTGGTTTTTTTTCTGTGAGAGAAAAAAAACACCATTTATGTGTGATAATGTTTTTTTTTTTTTTTTTTTTGTAATCTCTCTCCTTCTCTAATGTGTCTTTTATTGCACCAGTACAGAACAAAGCCCTCAGGCTGCGCGCACACACACACACACACACACACACACACACACACACACACACACACACTCCCTCACTACCTCACTCACATGAACACACATGGCACATACTGAAACATAGCATAGTACAGTATGTTTGGATTAATCTAAACAGATCACTCTATACGTAGTGCGTGCACACACACACACACACACACACACACTCAAATATACATCTACTCATGTTCTCAATCATAAATGCACACTGTTAATGTCATGACCTAACTGTGGCAGTGAAGCTCTAATTCTGTGTCAACTGTCAGTTCGCTGATAGTTGCTCACACAGAACAATAACTGGTTGTGTTTTTCACTGCTTTTATGAGCGTGAAGCTGTATTTTACTGTTAGCCCTCGGCTGCAGAGCAGACAGACAGACGAATGAGAAACAGAGACAGAGAGTGGAGGAGACAGAGAAACCAGACATTGCAAATAAGGGAAGAGAAAATGGCTCTGTGTGTGTCTGTGTGTGTACCCTGTTGCCAGTGCTATTAAAGTTGTATTGCACAGGGCTTTTAGACCATCGACCATCAGCCAAGCAACTATAGCTAATAATTTTTTTAAAACCCCAGTGCTTTGTGCATGTCAGGGCTCCTCCCCAAAGTGTCTCTGTGTGTACGTGTGGGCGGTGTAACAGTTGGGATTGTCGGCCTGTATTTGTATAAGACTTTTGCTTCGTATTCTCAGGACAAACGCAGGCACACATGTGCACACATGCATTGTAGACTGTAAATGTCTCACACAATTTCCATGTTTGCAGCATCATATTTAAAAATGACAACCTTTTTATCTAAAAGATGCTCCAGCAATCTGCCTTCATAGAGCTGAGTAACACGAGTTTGACAAAAGAGAGACAGAAAAAGAGTGAGTTTTCTGTTGATATGTGTTAAATCCACATTTCATACGTTTTTATCTATTCCTTGAGAAAGACATTAAACTAGAGAATTAAACCCGATAAACATTTTAAAGTCTGCGCCGTCCCTCTGCTGTGCCTGTGAGGCTCGTCAGGGTGGATACTGCTGAGTCATGGCGACACTATGATGTCAACGCCACTCAGCTTTGCCTTCATGTGTTGAGATGGTTGTAGTGAGAAATACAGTACTGACCTCATGAATAAACTCACAAGGCCGGAAAATCATTCAAGACTAATGAACATTGTCAACGACGCAGCACTTAACAGCGGACGAGTCTCTATTTTTTTTAATCAGAAAAACATGCAATATTTTTTCTTTTCTTTTCTCAGAAGAAGCCACAAATGGGTGACTACCTTCTTTCACTGCATGTCTTTTAGTCCAGTCATGCTTTAGGTGAATGAGAAGGAACATTGTTCATTCCCCTCCTCTGATACAGTATGAAGACTGGTCCAGTATGAACACATTCATACTATACTTTCCCATGACGATGTCCCAACAAACACAAAGACAACTCACTCAAGGTGACTCTGCCCAAAAACAAGCAACCAATGCTTTGTCTGCGCGATAAAGAGAAAGCCAAAAAAGAGAGAATAGAGAGGAGGGAAAGGGAGGAAGCGAGAGATTAAGAGAGGGAGAGAGAGAGGGAGGGGGGGAGTGCATGCGGCAAAACAGAGAAGGACAGACTGAAGTCATTCAAGCTTTTCTTCCCCCTGAATAATCCCAGTTTTGTCCAAATTTAGTTGGAGGAGATTGTGGAACATCCTGTCCTTGACATCAACCAGAAAGTCAAGTAACAGCACCAACTTATATTCTTTTGACTGAATCTTTCATGTTTTTCTCCCTCTTTCTTTTTGTTGTTCTCTATCACTCTATACGCTTTTTTCCTTCCCTATTTCTTTCACTCCTCCACTCTGATTGTCGCTCTCCGTCAGCCAGTGATGCAATATTATGTATTTGTCTGTGTAAAGCGACCCATTACTTACTTTTTAGCAGGATCCCTGCTCCATTCAAGAGGGACAGTAAACAATACTGTGAAAGCTGTACACCCAATGAGGTTTCAATTGAAATGTCCGTTAGACTCATCACTCTGTTGGTCTTTGAAAACAACAAAATACAAATACCATAGTGGCATATCGCACTCTAAAAAGATTTTTGGCGGGACTCACAGACAGACAGGCTTGTATACGCATTTACCAGATAAGAGCCAACAGTTTAATATTGTGGTTTGGTTATCTCAGAAAATAAATGCTGATACACTTAAAGTGTTTTGCCTGCTAACAGCGTTGATCCTGTCCTTGATGTTATGAGGGATAATTGGCTGCAGGAGGGTGCGGGATACTTTATCGAATTTAGGGGTTGCAATGGTTGTTGCACTCTGGATCACAACCTGTGTCTGCAGGTTAGACACAGCACCCTCCTCACATCCAGCACACAACTTACAAGTTCCCACACTGAAGTAGCTAAAGAAATCTCTGGAGTAGCAGCAGTTTAATGCATAGGACATTTATTTCATGGTGACACAGGGCACTGCTCAGGCGCGTTAGACAGACTCTCCTGTCTCCTCAGACTCCACAGACACATCATGCAAATGTAAAAGTGGCAGGGCGTCACGAGGGACAGTGTACTCAGCCATGTTGGGGTGCCCAGACACCACACAGCAGCTCAGGGCGCTGCGGAAAATCTCCATGTCACAGGCCTCAGACCACTCATCCGTCGTTGCATCGTAGTACTCGACATTATAGGAGGTGGTGAAGCCGTTGAAGCCCCCGACGACAAAGAGGCGATCTTCGAGCACCTCGATGCCGAAGTTGCTGCGGGGGGTCAACATGGGGGACACTTCGTGCCAGGTGTTGCTCCAGGGGTTGTAGGCCTCAGCGCTGCGCAGACGGGTGGTGCCATCAAAGCCACCAACCTTTGGGAGGAAAAGTAAAATAATGGCTCAAATGTTTCAATGGAGATTGAAGCAGTTTCTCAACACACTTGCAAGAAAGAACACCTGCCCTATAATTGTCTCTGAGTCTAAAAAAAATAACTGCTGACTAAATCTCTTCACACGTTATGTGAGTGCAGCAGTGTTTCATGTACTTACTGCATAGACAAGGTTTGCATGTGCAACAACGCCTATTCCACTGCGCCGGCAGTTCATGAGGCCGATTATTGTCCACTGGTTGGTTTCTGGGCAGTAACATTCAGACGACTGCAGGCACTCGTTTCCATTGAAACCACCACAAATGTAAACCTGGGGAGAACCGGAGGGGCTTAAGGGAATTTTGCACTTTTCTTGGCTTCAACTGGTAATAAATAATACTGACACATTTCAACACTATTGCAAGATAATTAGTGAACTACAGCTGAGACCCAGAATCTTGTGAAAAACAACAAAAAAAACGATTTGAACTGATAAATGAGTTGCCTTATCACCTATAAGAATATAATGTTGGGTGATAAGTCATAAGAAATTGCAGTACAGTAATGCAAGGTAACTGAGAACAAAGTCACCATTGCATTGGTACAGAGCAATTACAAGTTTAAGTTTCTATTGTAAAGTGAACCGCTAAGTAAACATCTCACTCCGTATTATTTAAAAGCCAAATATTGTTTGTAATAGTGTACTGTGAGTTGATACTGTTTAAATGTTTTGTGTGTATGTCGTTTGAAACACTAGGGCAGGAAAAGAGATTTTGTAATTTCAATGAGACTTACCTGGTCAAATAAATAAAGGTTTATTAAAAATATTGGTATAGGCCTCAAAAATCCAATTTGGCTTAATCTAATACTGCATATAACCGTGCCAGTTTTTATTTAAATTATTTTTTTAGGTGGGTTGACAAGGTTAAGGCAAGTTATATTCAAACTGTTTAAAATGTGATTATATTAAATCAATTAGTTAGCTTCATGTGAGAAATTACAACCGTCTTATAATTACCAGTTCATGCATAAATGTTCAACATGTTGACCTTTCCGCTTACACCATCCTCACACACATGAACTGCAGTATGTAACACTGCCACACACATCTCTTAACACTTCCATGCACACAACATCATACATTCTTCAGCTGCTTAAGACCTTTAGTCTGACACTTCCCTCTGGCCAATTATTCCACTTACTTCAACATAACTGCAAAAGGTCAAACACTAATTATGGACCTTCGCTTTTATCTTGTAGTTTGGTTCTTGTCACAATAAGCATTACACTCTTGTTTCAAACAGGTAAAAAAAAAAAAGAAAAAAAAAGAGCAATGTCCCAGCCTCCATCGTGCCACTCTCTGTTACTCTGAGTTATTCCCAGCTGCTCTTTCACTTCACCCACCTTGTTGTTGAGTGTTGTGCAGCTGGCGTCGCTCCTATGCTCGTTCATGGGCGCAATAAGACTCCACTGGTTGGTCTCGGGCCTGTAGCGCTCTGCAGTGTTGAGTCGGGAATGCCCGTCATAACCTCCCATGGCATAGATGCACCCTCTCAGCACAGTGACGCTCACATAGCAGCGGCGGCAGTACATGGGTGCCACCTCATGCCAGGTGTGTGTGCTGAGGTCATACCTGCGCACGCTGTTGAAATGCTCCACCCTGTCAAAGCCGCCGACACAGTAGACGTTCCCATTGAGGAAAGCAGTGCCGTGATAGGCGCGGGGACGCTCGTGATTGCTTGACATGTTGATCCAGTAGTCAGCGCGGATGTCGTATGCCTCAATGGCGTTAGTTGGATCGCCGCCACTCCAGCCTCCAATGGCCAACAGGATGGCATTAGGCAGGCGAGGACGGGCGAGAGGGTTGCTGAGACCAGACACAGAGGTCCTGTTTGTCATGATGCAAAAAATAGTTTCACTGGCTTCTTTTACCATAGGGTGGCACTCAGAGTTGTTAGTCACCAGCTCATTGGACATCACATTGGACCTCATGTAGTTCATACTTGTCAAGGCCAGCCGGACCTACACAGAGAAAAGCAGGACAGATTCTTTGAATTTAACTTAATGGACTGGACCTCCGCTGCCATTTTATAATCATTTTTTAACTGAGACTGATATTCACCCTTTTATCCTGCCTACCAAAGTCTTGAATAATCAAAACTCAAATTCCATCTTTAAAGGTGATATTCCGTATTTCTGTTATTGTCAACAATTGCTTAAAAAGCTCAAAAACAATGTGTAAGTCTATCTCTCAATACTCTGACTTTCTCAGCCTGACTGACACCAAGCGCATTGGTTCACATCGAAGATATAAATCTTTAAAAATGGACCACTAATAAAATGCATTGCGACCAAACAGTGTAATATTACAGTAAACAAAAGTCTCCTGTTTCTAAAGTACATGTTTAAGACTATTCATGAAATACAATTTGCAGTCCGAACTTCATTATTTGAGAAGATGGTTAAACCTATAAGGTGCAGTAAAGTGCAGCATGACGTGCTCTCTGGAATCTGATTTCAACATGTGGGTCCATGTAGAGCTGATATTGCAGGATGTCAGTCACCAAAAAAAGTTACCTGTCAGTCCATTTGACTTTAAGCTCGCAGCTCTCAGTGTATTTGTAATGAATCAGTCTGAACACAAACTGAATCATTAGAGCTACAGCTACAACTTGGACTCAAATTGGTGGCTCATTGTGTTGACCCTGACTTTTGCTGAAGATGTAAATCCAAGCTAAACGTAGCGTCAGTAAGTTATCGTACCTTAGACAAAAGTACAGCGATGTGTCCTTTTCGTTCTTCAGGTAAACCGGCGATCCAGCGAAGGATGGCCTCAAACACAGTACTCTCTTTTCTGACATTGAGGTCGTCTCTATCAATGATGTCAGTGACTTCCTGCACAGAGAGCCGCAGGAACTCTTCAGAGAAAACAACCTCCTCAAAGTGATCAATGATATAGCGGAAGGCCTTGCGCTGCAGTTTGGAGCAGAAGCAGATGTTGGTGAACTGAAAGATGCCGATGCAGTTCTTTGGGCAGAGCTGCTCCCCCAGGAAGTTGCAGCAAGTGAGCACAATGTCCATTACATTGAGCTGATCGGCTGCAAGCAGCAGCTCCTGTGCATTGTCCTTCGTCACAGAAACAGAGCCGGTGTATGCAAACTCAATGATAAACTCCATCATGCCAGGGGACAGGCCCGGTATGCGAAAGATCTTTTGGTCTGGAGTTGACCAGCGTCGGAAGAGAGCTCTGTGGGTCAGGATGAACACACAGCAGAGGATTTAAAATAGACTGAATTCAGCTTTTTCTTCTCAAAGTTCACACTGATAACTGTAAAAATGTATTGCAGCAGTTTTTTTCAAAACAGCAGCAAGAGCGCAATATGACCTATATAAAGGACCTTTGCTATTATTATCTGCCCATTTGAAGGATATACATTCATCAGCTTCCCCCTGATATCAGATAATCAACTCACAGGAAATACGGGCTGCATTTACAGAGGACGACTTTGTGAATTTGAAATTCGACATCCTCGACTTTGATGACTGCGTCGCAAAATTCCCCCTCCAGACGGAGATCGTTAAACACTGAGCTTGACTTGTCTGACGACTTGCCTTGGTCGCTCATCTTGACTTTGTTATGAGATGTAATGACTTCTCCTCAGTTTTTAGGTTGTTCAGTCAGGAGAGAGACTGAGAACTCAACCTCATGATGAGGTTCTGGAACTCCAGAACTCTGGATTCCATTCCACATGATTATGACTAATAGAAAGACAAACACTTTAAATTCAACCTTTAGACCCGTCTCATCTTTACATAAAAGCATAAACGTAGGTATTATTTCTTGTTAGAATTGTGTTTTAAGTGTTTTACAGTGCATCAGTCTGACAGTACGCAGATGATGTCTCGCCAAAGTGGCAAAAACATGTGGCTACGGTTCACATTTATTCTAACTCACACTGTAAACAGTTGTCAGATTTTGCCATAGAAATATAAATCAACATAGCAGGATGGTCACAGACCAAAGGAAAACGCGGCTGGTATGGACTGTAGGCCAAACTAGTGAGTGTGACACGTGTGTTGTCACCATAACAACTAACAACAATCATTATTTTCTTAGTCAAATTTGTGGTATTGGGTATTATAAATAAAATTGACTCGACTCCTGTAAATCATCTCCTAGTTTTTTTTACAGAGGTCCACCATAAGCACCTCAGTCACTGTACTAGTGTACACCCACTGGCCACTTTATTAGGTACACCTGTACAATCTAATGCAATCCACTACAACAGATCTGCCTCATGTTCTACATTTATGAGCATGTTAATGTTTAGTTTTTACTAAAACGTTCAGAGAAGTGTTAATATGTTTAGTAATGAAGTTGTCGTTTATAATGCATTACATGCAGGGAGGCATTCATGCACACATTGACACACACACTTACACAGAGTCAAACACACATTCATTGTCCAAAAATCTGCGCTCACTCCCTGGTAGTAAACCACTGCCTTTCTCAAGGGCACACACAGCAGGTAGCCTGAGATCTAATTAGCTAGTTAGCCTTTGGTTGACTGAGTAGAGACCCCATCCAAGAGGAATCTGAGCTCAGTTCACGACATTGTACTGTGATAAAGAGCAAATGTGTGCGGCAGTGAACAGTAGGAGAGAGCATTGTGTTGATAAATGGCTGCTAAATACAGCAGCTTCTGATTAAACAGTATCCGGGGAGGTGATCATAAAAAAGAGGCAATGAAGAAAAATGACTGTAATCAAACAGATTTCAGCAAACTACTTGAACGTATTCAATAGGGTCATTGTGCTTGTTTTCAAATCAATGGCCCGCTAATCTGTCTTGAAGGCAAAACAACTCAGGAGTGAGATGTCAAAACAGCGTGAGCTGAATATTTACAGAGGAAATATGTTTTCAAAGCCCCAAAAGCAAAAAGCTGGAACTATACATCAATAAATGGGGCTGATTTGTGTTGTTCATCAATAATAATGACTTTCAAAAGTAATTTTCCAATTTTAGAATTAAAAAAATGACAGCAGCCTATTTGCATTTTGAATTGCTGGAAGGTCAATGATGGCAAGACTAGTGTTTCAAACTATTAATATTATTTATAAAGTCTTTTACAGCATGACACCTAGTTAACTGTTGGGTCTCTCGGGTAAACTGCCTCTCTTCTGTCTTATCTGTCAATGAGTTTGCTAAGAATACGGATTTAGATATTATTTTCCCCATGTTTAGTTAATTCTGCAGTTTTAATTTTGTTTGTTTTTGTTCATTTAATAGATACATGTTCCCTTCATAATAGTCTTAAATCTGTTTTCTAAGCTATTTCTCCCCTCTGTCATAAATTAAATTCTAGTGTGGGAAATTGTTTGATTATTGGATTTATTGATATGGATACTTTTGTAAACACCTTCATGGTTTCCAGAGGATGAGTCCTTCTGCCTCTGGCGATGCCCAAATTGTTTCTTTAGCGCCACCAACAGGTTGACATTGGAGTGAGATGTCTGGACAGCTATTGGATGGATTGTCATGACATTTGTTTTTGTTTGTTTGTGTTTTTGTTGAGCCCTTAATTTTACATCCATGTTGTCATTTGTGGTTTTGAAATATGTTAAATATCTTATTTCCATGAAATGATGGGTTGTTATGGGTTAGTTATTCCCCTCAACAGAGGTGTGATTTGGGGCTATTTGAGCACTGAGGTATTCTTGTGTGTTTTGAAGTAGTTTTGTAATGTTTGGACTCGATTATTAGATTCTCTGTGGAGCTATTAGATTGAGAAAATTGCTTAAAATATAAAAATGGGGATTGACAGTGGACTATGGCAATAAAGATGAAGGCTGTTTCTCAATTTTACAAACATTATTGTATAGAGGTGAGATTTCTTTTTGGCGTCACATCATTTGAAAGATGGTATTTTGCAGAGATCATCTTTTGGTTAGCGCCTGAGCTATTTGCGTTCAAACTCAGCATCCATCAGAAAATATTGTTGCCATAAATTTCACTTATTGCAATAAAATGGAAATAGAGTCTTATTTGTCATTCGTGCCTCTCTCTTTCTCTCTCTCTGGAGAATGTTTCCTCCTGTACGTGAGGTTAAGCAAGCATAACCATGATTAACTGGAAATATAACTAAACAATCCTCTGAGCGTCTCTCAATCATCATGCACAAATATGACAGATTGTTAATACTCAAAGATTTTAACATTCATGAGGGAGAAACAAAGAAACTGGAGCCACAAAGTGTGAGAAGAACAGAGATATGACTGGACACTAATGAAGATGTATGTTGCCAATACACATCACCGTGGGTGTGTGTGTGTGTGTGCGTGTGTGTGTGTGTGTGTCTTCTATGGAAGAATAGACTTCATTGGGATCTAAATTGCTTCCAAAATAGCTTAATAAACGCACATAGAAAAAAATAAATTACACTTGTCAGTAACAATTTATTCAAATAGTAAAACGTCTATTGCTCTATCATCCATGTCATGTCTGGGAATCTATCTGCCGTTACTACATCCTACTGATTCATAAATTATCCCTTGTGAACTTTTTTTTAATATCACCTGTGCTCCTGCAGTTTTAAAGTGTGTTTAAATGAAATGTATGAAATATTACCCACATTTGTATGTGTTGGGCAGTTAACTCTCTGACAATATTCCCACCTCGGTACAATCCCAGCTGCCTGTCGCAAACATTTGGACACAGAATAACAAGAAAGCTCTCGTGACCTCTGACCTTTATTCAAGAAACAGCCTGCAGCAGGAGTTGACTCTTAGGCTGTCTGTCTGCAGCAAAGTCAGACTTAAATAGAAACATGTTGCCACATGTTTGTATTGTTGTTGTGTTGTTGTTTATGGCCTATGTGAATTGAGTTTTTAAGCAGCAACGCTTACCCAGCAAAATCAGAAACCGCAGCAACAGAAAGTTAAAACACGTTTTCCATCAAAATTGACAAAAGAAAATGCTAAATAATGCTGGTTTCCATCCACTGCTGCTATGCCTTAGCAGTCCGTTGCATCGGGATAAACATTTGCCTTCGCTGTGGCACCCGTTGGTCGTAGACTCTTGTCGGAGGCATCATTGCACTCATCCAAGTTCCTTTTCCATTAGTGATGGTTTGCCCCGCCCCCTCACTTTAGCCCCGCCCTAGACCTGCGGGAGGCATCGCTGCACTCAGCAGAAAGTGTTTGTGAGGTTGCGTATGTGTGAATGCATGCACTTACGGGGTAGCAGCTATTGTGAATTTGCACTTGTCAGTCATAAAATTTCTCTAAAGGTGATTACAGACAATCTTACGAATGAATGGCATGGCAGAATATGCGAGATGGGTGACGGTCACGGTCAGACTGTCGTCATGGGTCGGTTTGCATTGTGGATAATGTAGGTGCCGTGTTATGGCAAGGGAGGAGAATGTGTTGAAGAAAAAAGAGGATATCTCTGGGTCTGCTACATTGCATTCAATACTTTTTGTTTTGAATTGAGAAGAGAATAGAGAAGTTTAGTAGTTTCTTTTTTCCAGTTTTAATAAAATGTGAAAAGCCGAGACTTCCCATGTGTTTCAGTTGAACTTTTGCTTTTGAGATCAATGACAAAAGCTGGTTTTTCGGACTGTTTCAGGCTCTTTCGTTCAAATCGAGGAGAGAGAGGATTGATGTAGATTAAAGGAGAGAGAAGAGAAAGTGTAAGAGGGCGAAAGAGAAAGGACAGGAGGAGGAGAAAGAAGCTCTGCAGCAGCTGGAATTGATTTTTTAGGGATGCGACGAAGAGAAGCAGGAAACTGCTGCTACATCCCCTCGAGCCTCCTCTGACACACACACACACGCACACGCACACGCACACACCTGTGATAACACACCTGCACATACACACTTTGCTGATTCTGCACATGACACACACACTCTCTCTATCTCACACACACACACCCTTCTGCCTCTGTCTTCCTTTTAACCTTGCACAAACCCAGACTCAAATCAGTTAAGAACATTGTAAATGTTTCTTTGTTGGGTTTTTCTTCCCACCAGAGCAGCTAAATTAGCTCTGTGGTAGATTCTGTTACACATCAAAAAGCAACACAGGGATGGAAATAATGAAAAATACCTGCGTGTGTTTGAGTACAATTCATTACAATGATATTGATCTTCTCAGAGGAGAAAGCTCTGAGGCTACTTCTTCCACTGCTTCCTTTGGAGGCCACGACAGCGTTTTGATTTATGATGACTCAGCAGGAATTTATTTGGCTATGAGCCTTAGAAAATAACACCTGGCTGTTTGTTTTGTATGTTTAAGTTGCATTTCTGCAAAAAAAAAATATGGATGTGAATCACATATTTTATCATGTAGCTTCCATGTTTTACGGCATTTACGTCACAAAGTTCCCTGCACACCAGTCAGCAGCGAGCCAATCATGAAGTCAGGGTGAAGTGGTGTGAGGCTGAACGTGAGCGATACTATTCTTTTGTCATACCAAACCTAAAACAATAGAGCAAAAGTATACGAGAAAGAAAGAGTTTTCTTTAAAACACATATAATTAAACTCAGGAGAAAATCAGGAAAAATCCCCAGATAACTCCCTGGTTGCCTCAATAATTGGTTTAATAACTTTAACAGTAGGAACTCCGCACATTTCCTTCTGCTGTGAGGTAGAAGTGTGGAATTTATAAACATAAAAACTAGAGCTGCAATTCATTTGCTGTATTCATCAAATTCATCCTCAACTGGTCTTGTTTGTTTTAGACTTCCTAAAGGACCAAACAAAATAAATGAACTGTTGCTTGAAATGAATATGACTGAGGTTTTCTTTTAGCGAGGCTCACCGGTGAGCATGTGTGTGAACAGGAAGTAATGAAAAACAGCACGTTTGCTCAACCAGCTTAACCCAGACAAATAAAGGTTAATGAAAAACGAGCCCTTAAACTAAATGTGTAATTTCTGCAGGAGGTTGTAGAGCGCTACCACACTCTAAAACACACA
>CALSCE010010855.1:13166705-13168641 GCA_943593645.1 Bovichtus variegatus | reverse complement strand
ACACACACACACACACACACACACACACACACACACACACACACACACACACACACAGTTCTGCCACAAAGAGAGAGACACTGAGCGTCACCGAAAGAGCAATGACTGTAGCGACTTCAGGAAACAAACTTTGAGTCGCCAATCAAAGTGGCGGTCAACAAAGAAATACAGCGACCCCCCCCTCCCCCTCCGCACCCAGGTGAACAGGTGAATATATTAACTATAAGTGCCGCCCATATTCATGTGACCCTGCTGACCCAACAACCAACACACAACAATAAATGATAATATTACAAACACAGGCCAAAACCAAAATATGAACCATCGCCAGTCATATTAATATTACAGTAAAATTAGTTCCTTTGTGAGTTGAGTCATGGCTCCTATGATGACTGAGAACTGAGGAAAAAGCAGTAGATAAAAGAAAAATACATTTCTTACCCCCGGGTCTTTGTAGTCGTTACTCTTATAGGTCATGACTTTCTTTTTCCATCTGAGCATGCAGTGACGCTGCTGGATAAATCTTTACAATTAATTCCATTAAGGCAGCGGCTCCCAACCTGCTAGCAGCTCCACAAGGGGCTGCAAGCTGATTTGAGCAGTAAAGAGATGATTACAGGGGTAGAAAAAAAAAAAGCAAAAAAGCAAAAATAATTTTGCAACACAAAATGATGTTAAGTACATTTTTCACACACATTTGTCTCAAAGGGTTTTACACTCCGGCAACAATTCACAACAAATGACACCTTCTAGCCTGAGGAATTCCTTTTCCATAATGGACAGACATGCAGTAGATGGCATATAAAATATAATATTATTTATTTAACAAAACAATCTCATCACAAGGTCAGAAGCTGGCACTATCAAAACGTATTGGAGATTTCCCAGTTGTCATGTAATTGTAGATGTTTGTTTTGTTTCTGAGCATATAAAGGGCTCCTCGTCCAGGTCGGCAGAAAGTCGGGATGCAGAATTTATCCTCAAAATAATACAGTAATAGCTGTTCTGGAGCTTTCAAATGTAACACATGACAGATTAATAATAGTAATTATTATATAGAAATGAAGTTTGTGCTTGTGAAATAAAGTTCAGTTTTACTTCTTTAGGCCTCTAAAACTTATCAAAATGCCTTCGCTTTAGTTCCCATTTCCTTTTATCAAAGGGTCAAAAGCAAAGTATAATTATGGTCATTCAAGATGACATGAATAGACGTAGAAATTAGGTAAAAACAATGTATTGGCTACCCTGCCAATTGTAAAATTAGCACCTATTTTACTCCCAAGTGTGGTTTATATGATATTGTTAAAATATGGATTTAACTTTAAAAGTGGTGTAATTTTGAAAGAGAAAAATACTTTACCTGAAGTATTTTTCCGGACAGCTACATCTCACGAGACTCATTTGACTCGGGACAAGTGCCCAGACCACTTTTATGAATTCACCTGTCAGCAGAGTCATTAAGGAGCGTTGTTGCGCTCCTGCTGTGAGAAGGTCACACTCCTGTTTAATTGCCCCTGACCTCATCTGGTAAACCTGTACTTATACGACATGCTTGATATTTTCATCAATGGCCTACCAATGTGAGAAAACGAACAAGCTTCTCTGTCGGAGTTCAACAGGAAATGAAGCCAAACAATGGGTCCTTTACAACGTTTCCTCAGGTGAAATCACCAAAGACAATTGACCTGAACGTTCAAGGTGATTCTTCCTCTGACAAATACGTCCCCGTTGTCTGACGGTCCGTCTCTCGCTATTCTCTGCATGGAAAAAAAAGTGCTTTCTCATCTAAATGCTCACTAAAATCAAAACAACAATCTGCCTCTCGCGCACACATACACACATTTAACAAGCATACACACGCGTTCAGAAACAACCAGGCTTTCTTTCCCTCAATGATCTCAGATGAATTTCATCTGAGATCATTGCTTCATTAGTG
>CALSCE010010855.1:13156705-13161705 GCA_943593645.1 Bovichtus variegatus | reverse complement strand
CAGAATCAATAGTCATTACACTCAGAGTGAATTGATCTCTCAGTGCTGTTTGCTGATTCCTCGGACTAAACTAACACCAAACAAATCCTGGGCCCTCTGTAAGGGTCGATGTTATCAGGTGAATGAATGGCGAATGTGAGGTGGCCGGCAGGAGAAGTTGAAGAGGAGCAGAGGTCACATGTAATAGGATCTTCTTCCTTTCAGTGCACAACTATCTTCATGTGTTCGGAATGAGCTAACAGGTGGGACTAAATGGCTGCTGACTTACTCAGCGATATGTGGTGGTGATAGAGGGATGAGTGGTGGGTCAGAGAGGAAAAGCTGAGATACAGATGAAAGGGAATGACGGGGAGGAGGTGTGAGTGAGTGGGAGAGTGAATATGTATAATTGAGAAAAGACATCAAAAGAAATCTTTCCATGGCGTTTGAAAAATCCTCACATTTTCAAAAGTAGAAATATAAAGTACATGCTAATGCTCAGGCGTCTTACTTGAATGTGACTCTGTTTCCTTTGTTTATTCTGAATGAATGAACCTGGAAAGCCTTATAATTTAAACATTGTTTTACTTCCATAGCAAATTAAACCTTATTTATATTCACTTTCGGTAATAAAACAATAGTTGACACCCTCTTTTTTTTTTAGCGTGTATAAAGTCAAACAGAAGAAATAATATTTTGGGAAATTAGCCTTGTTTTAGAGTGTTAGATGATATCAATCTCGTGTCTCTGTGTTAGGAAGCACGAGTCAGGTGATAGTTTAGCTTAGCATAAAGACTGAAAGCATCCAGAATACATTTTTTTAACACAGCTCAACTTTTGTTTCAATTCAGCGGCACGATCCTTGCGACAAAATATACTATATAATTGTCTCTGTGATAAAATCCTTTGTGTGTTTGCCGTCAAATTAGTTTTCAAACTTGTGGATCTCAAACTGGACTGTATCATAGTTTATGTGTCACTGGCACCAAAGCAGTCCCTTGTGGTGTTTTAAGGGCTGAACAAAAAAACATCAGATTGATATCAATGTTCTCATCTAACACTCGGAATCAAAGAAAAATAATTGCCAAAATGTTGAGCTATTGGTTTAATATATATTTATAGGGATGAATGATCTTTTTCTTTGTATGTCTGCTCATTCATCAGTGTGGATGAAAATGACAGACATGTAGGAGAAGAAGAGAAATCTATATAAATAGTCAGATACTGTACATCCCTCCTTATATAGTGGGAGGAAGGACAGGGAATTACTGTGTGTTTTTTGTGTGTGTGTGTGTGTGTGTGTGTGTGTGAGTTCTTGAGTTTCTGTCCTCCAACTCGAGGATATTTTGTCACTTTTCATTTCCAAAACAGCCGTAAACAGAAACATTTAAATATATGGTGGAAGGAAACTTAAGCTGATAGTCAATTCCAGCTCAGAGTGGATCTGCGGTGGAAGGAGATTGAGACGTAATGTCACGTCCGAAGTTGTGACAGCGTAATCAAACATGGACTTGCACACACACAGACACACTTATTTATAACATAATCTGTGGTCATGGATATGGGTTTATGGCTTTGGATCACGGACGCACGGACTCACGCACGCACGCACATGATAGTACAATGACAGCAGTGACTTGTTTGCTTGGGAAGAATGAATGATTTGCATTTTTTTTTTCTCTCAAAAGACCAATTTCGATAGATCTTATCCAGGCCTGTCTGGATGTGGTTTAATGTCCTTTTATCCTCTGCCGTCACTCGTCTGTTTTCTTGACAGAGCTGACACCAACATCTGGAGCTTTAAATCGGTCGTTGCAGCAGTGTTTCTGCTCTGCCCTGGACAAGAATAAAGGACGAGGCTCAAAGCATGATGGTGTAATGCAGCTACATGGCCAATGTAGCATAACTACTGAACCAAGAGATTAGATTTGGAGCTACTCTCTCACAAAACACATTATTTGTTTTGTGGTCTGGCTGAATGTTGTTTACAAAGGAGTGGAATTCTTGAAATTGGAAGAACCCAAAGGGTTTTTGGATCGTGTTTAAAAGACTACAACCTTTTGCTTGTAACTTTCAGCTCCTAGCCTTGACATGTCTCCTCTCTACGCCTCTTTTAATAGATGAATATTTAGCAATTATGAGTCCTCCCTCCTAAAGTGCCACACTGTGATCAGCCATTAGATGTCTAATGGAGCATGAACCTAATTTTTTAAGTTTAGGAAGTAGATCACAGCTCTCATCTCCATGTTGGCGGTGAAGGTGTAATAAAAAATGTTGTTTCCATGTTAACTAAGCAGTGTTGTCCTTAAAAAGATACTAAGAGCTACATGTGAGTTTTAGGCTGCAGGAACAGTGTCACCTGCTGCTTTTTTCTTTCCTTCATGGTTTTTATTTTCAAAAATATGATTATAAAGAAGACAGTCATAGGGTCAGTGTTTAGTTAGAATCCGAATCAGGTTTATAGCCAAGTAGTTTTTCACATACAAGCCTTAGTGTTCGGTGCATGACAATGAACACTGTAAGAGAAAATAAAAGCAAGTCAGGAAACTTAAGTATAAAAATGTAAAAAAAATACTATAAAGAATACGTACAACTTCTGTGTTAAAAAAAAAAAAAGAGTTGTAGAGTTTGTGGAGAAATGTGCAAAATATTGCCGAGGGAATGTGCAAAAGTTCACAGTATGAGTATACATCACTTAACTCTGGTATCTACCTCTGCAGACAGTTTGGGTTTTACTGGCCCAGGTTTTGAGATATCTAATTGAGAGATTTCTGCCACCATGCCAATACAATGGAGATGAATGTAATTGTTTTTGTTGTTCTCACAGCAGATAAAAGTGACATTTTAAAAAGTCCAGCAGCATCCAGAAACAGCATTCTCCGGAAAATCCACAAATAACAAACAAACATATTTATAGGCCCTATTTCCTCTGTAGAGAGTAGTTGCACACAGTGAGTTATGTGGATTATCCAGAGTAGATGGGATTTTGTTGTTAGAGTTTATTAATGGAGTTTTTTTTTTAAATGCTGTGAGCAACAAACTACAATGTCATTCTCCTCAACTTTATTGAGACAGATCTGAAAATCTGGGCAAATAAAAGCAAAACTATCTGCATGGATAGATACAAAAGCAGGTCAGGGATAAACAGTTTTTTGTGTAAGTTTTTTTGTGTAAATTGTGTCTACCGACAATGTAAAATATGACACGAGGATTTGGACCAAAGTTGATTCTGTGAGCCTGCAAACTTCAAAATGAGAAGATAAGATTTTAGATTGTGTGTGTGCTGTTTTTTATTGTACAGCCTGTTGATTCTTCACATTCAACATTAGTGAAGCAAATTACAATAAACATCTTTAAGGCGGAGCAATAACTTTGCATTAAAGCCAATTCAACGTTTGTCAATTGTTCGCATTGTACCTTTATGTATCAAGTCTGGTATGTAAATGACATATAATCATGTAAACTTATACATTTACTTACATTTAGAGGGATGCTCATTCACATTTTTTTATAATCTTTAATGAAAAAAGTGCATAACAGAACTACCTGTATCTCTGCAGATATTTGTCAACATACTCCTAAAATCTTTTCAGTGATACTCAGAAATTAGTGTGAAGAACTACTCAAAGTGACAAACATGCAACAAGCAAATCCATTCTGGATGCAATTAAACTGCAGCTACAGTACTGCACAGCTTCACTCTATTACACACACACACACACACACACACACACACACACACACACTGACAGTTGCATTAGAATGAATGAGAATCTCCAAACCAATCACTTTATAGCTTTATGGATCATCTGTCAGCTCAGCCATTAGACTGCCAACTTCTTGACATTTACCAACAAATTCATATTTCTCACTACACACCCACACTTGTATGCACACGCACACAGACACGCAGAAAAAAGACGTACACTCAGTCACCCTGTTGGTCCTCTCTGTGGTAGAAGTACACCCACAAACACCCACACAGACACACACTGAACGCTTGTTGACATTTGCCAGCTCTACACATTTTTCTGCTAGGCATTTTCAAATGAAGGACATGAGATAGATCCCTGTGACTTAAGACAGATTGATCCGTTCCCGCAATAAAACTTGTTTCACAGCCTCTGAAGATGTGCTTCTAGCAGCATGCACACACTTGACACAGACAGATCCAATTCGAGCGTAAAATTTACTCTCCGTCTCTTGTTAGCCTCTTCTCTGCAGTGTGTGTGTGTGTGTGTGTGTAAATTACATTATGTGAGGTCGATAGAGTGGATGAAGGCAGAGCAGGCCCAAAACACTGAGCGCTAGTTTGAAAGATTAACAAGACATCACGACTTAGTTATGACACATCTTAAATTAGTCAGCAGAGAAAAGGGAAGAAACTTTTAATCAAATGCGAAAAAAACGTAAGCAAAGATCAGCTGCTATGAAAAACATATAACTTTTTCATACAACAAACCATCGAGTTGGGAAATACCCTCGTGAACCTAGTGTTTCTTTAACACATTAATGAGGATTGTGTAAATATTTCAGAGGGGAATCTGTGCTAAACCTTTGTAGGATGTTCATTGTTGTACATAAAAGCAACATAGAGTGGCTGTTAAACAATAAGGCAGGCGATACTCTCGACAAATCCCAAGAAAAAATTAAAAGCAACAATGAATTAATCCAAAACCTGATACATCTTGTTCCTCTGTGCCGTAGAGCTTCATTGTTGTCCAAAAACTATTAAAACAGTGAGCCACACTGCACTGGCTGTTCCTTTATTATCATAAACACACACTGTAGTTTATAGAGCACAATCCCGCAGCTGAAAATTAAAAAAACTTATGCACTATTTACTCGTTTGCTAATAACTACAGTTCCCAGCTGCTTCAGGAAATCACTGAGCCTGAAGATATACTCTCTCAGATGTTATCACCTTATCGACTGACAGTTCTTTCTATGAGTGTGTCCCCAGTTCATATCTTGCACACACACACACACACACACACACACACACACACACACACACACAC
>CALSCE010010855.1:13110301-13126499 GCA_943593645.1 Bovichtus variegatus | reverse complement strand
CACACACACACACACACACACACACACACACACACACACACACACACCTGCAGGACAACTCAACGAGTGAATGTCAAGCAAGTTCAGGTGACTTTAATAGAAAACCCTGCGAATATGAACCATATGTCAGTGAGAAGCAGCAACAGCAGGAGAATTGTTTTTGACTTGTTGATTTTTGCACTAAAGAGAAATGAACCACAGTATGTCAGGAAATTATTCTGACAACATGAGAAGTGCTTGCTTTAAAGCAGTATTCCACTTTAATGGGACAAACATACCTTTGTATGCAGTATTAACAGATGGGACCGCAGTCACTACTTGCTCTTAATGTCTGTATCCAGCATTGGACGTTTAAAGTGAAATAGCACTTGGATCTGTTATTGGAAATTGATCCTTCACTGTTAAATTTGTTAAAAGTATGATTTTATCTAATTTGGATTTTTTGCTAAACAAAAGTAAAGCATGTGGTGCTAAGGTTTCCTAAAGTGGCCAATATTGGTGGTTAATGATTCACAAGCTCAAACAAAGGTTAGGTGCAATTTCTTGAACTTTAAAAGCACTTCACTGCATTCAAAGTGGAAACACTGGTCGTTAACGAGCACTCCTCGGGTTTTGGAAAATGTGCACACTTTTGTGCGCAACAAATGTGAATCACTGCAGAGCGAGAACAAGCCAGAGGAGGTTTCTGCCTCCATGGAGCTGATGTGAAAATGTTGTTTCTATATTAGTGGTTGAGATGTCGCTTTTTTTTTTTTTCTTCTTGTATCCAAAGACAGAGAAAATGATGGTTTAGGCTGCAATTTAGGAAATGAGAAAATGTTTATTTCTTTCTTTTTTTAAATTCTGTATCCCTCTATTTTTGATGCAGTGCCGTTGTTGAGTATTACAAAAAAAAAAAAGATAATAAAAGGATTTGTTTAACAAGAATAATTAAAGGCAGGAAAGTGAAGAAATAAGCTAAAAGGTGAAGGAGAAACTGTAAAAGGACGTTTTTGTGACTTAGTTTGTACGGTTGTGGACGTCCAGGCAGCCTCTGCTCTTCTGTCTCAACTCCAAACAACATCAATGCAAACTCTTAGTGTAACAGTACATGCTACAGGGGTGATATTTGTCTAATGTCTCTTGTGTTGCATTTGACTTATCGGAGGGTTTATTTTATACTTTGTATCATTTTATGTTGGTACAACAGTTTTTTTTTTTTTTTTTGTGCTAAATTCTAATTTATGTTTTGTTTTATTTTAAATCAATGATTTAATGCAATAGTTGATTTACTGATTTAAACCAATGAATATTTTGCACTTTAAAGAGATACATGCTGTTGACGAAAGCAATAGATTTCTATAAATGTATTCTTTAAGTTATATCAATCGTGTAAGGAAAATACGTTTTGTTAAAAATTATTTGTATGTTTTGTAATTTGCTTGTTGACGGTTTGTTGTCGTATAAAGTTGGCTCAATCTTAAATTAGTTTCAAAGTAAAACAGCAGCTGCAGTGGTAATAATGAGAGCCTTCTCATGCCACAGGTTTTTCAGTATTTCATTTCTAAATATTCATTTCTATATTTCTTGGTTTGACCTGATTTAAAAGTTGCCAATATGGATATTGCCATATAATAGTTAGATGTTGTGTTATTTTACTTTTTAATGTTTTAATCTGCTTTCCAAATACACAGTGAAAGTTGACTGATCACGATAAATTAGAGCCAAAGTTTTCTTTTCTTTTTTTTTTTTAAAGATTTGTCCCTTTTTCTTTCCTTATTGATCACAATTCAGGGAAAACACTGCTGTTAAATTATAATACCAGTTATTAAAACTTCTGGGTGTTGGCATTCCTTATTGAAATGTATAAGTGCCTGCTGTGAAAATAAGTTTAAACTCAAAATGTAAAAAATTTAATGTACCAGTTGTCTAACATAAAAAAGACAGAGGCCAAATAAACATGAACCTTATTCCATGTATCCAATAGACTCACAATACATTTATATTCATTCGGTTTTTAAATATTTGGAAACTGAACATTTACTGCACGTAGTTCAAATAACTTTAAATGCAACCTAACACTAGTAAGACTTTTTTTTTCTTTTTTGAAGCAGTAATTTTTGTGTTTTGATGAAAATGTTATTTTGGGGGGGGCGTATTCATGGATTAACCTAATGTTATTGGTATTTCACTGTACAAATGGCATCTTTAATATCTGTTAGTCTGACCAACTATTTCAAACAAATGTTACCCAGTTTAAAATCTGTGTGAACTTTTAAAACTGAGCAGCGGTGAGTGCATGACATTTGTTCTATCTTTATTCTTTAAATAGAGTGAACATTTTAGGATTATTTCTTAAGTAGCACATGTAGCAACAATGTTTTGAGCAGTATATTGTCAACTCCTGAATCTCAATGCCAAGAGCTGCTGTCGAGGCAGCTTCCTACAAATGCATGTTTCAGTGCATTTTCTCTTTAGTTGGGTGGAAAAAATAAAACCCTAAACAGTAAAATTACTCATCAGTCGGTATCAGAAAATGCTGGCGACATTCAATGGTACAGATAAACTCATAATCAAAAAGTGCAAATAAACTTTTAGGACAAATTATAATTTTTCTCCTGTGAAAAATGTTGTTTACTTTGAATTCTGCCTTGTTTTGTTATGTTTTTGTGAGATCTCTGGAAACAGGGAAAATATAAAGTGACAGAATGCTGACCTATGAGTTTAACATCACCACAGCTTGAGATGGGACGAACAAATGTCTTCTGAGAACGTGTTGCATCTCCCGGCTCAATTTTTTATGTTAATTTCTTTCACCTTGCACTTCCATATTCCAAGAGCAGACACAGTGCAGTAACAATGTGAAACACATTGTTACTGCACTGTCTGCTCTTGGAATATGAGTTGAAAATGCTTAAGATGCTGCTTTAAGTTGAACTGTCTTTAGTTGTGTAATGCAACATGTAGTAAAATGAATGTATTACTAATCTATTCATACTGTACACAGAAATCCAAAGTGAAACAAAGATTATATGTTTTTGGGAATGCAAATCATTTTCATAGCCTTTCACTTGCAATTATATGTGTCATTTGATAAAGATTATTTATATTTGATGGATGGACTTGTCTGTTTTTGTTTGTATTATTAAAAACAAGCACTGAGGCTTCATTTTATTAGCAGGTAACAGTGGAGTATCATGTATTTCCTAGTTATTTGCCAGCACATAGCTGCTGTAGAATGTATTGTTTTTTTAAACTATTGTGTGTATTAATCAAGGTGGACCCCTATATTAACTTGTAATACTATAGATACTATCATTTTTAAACCATTACCGTCTGCATTGAAAACGGAGGACAGATGAGTCCATAAAAAACTTTATTGTGCAGAGAGCAACACAAGACGGCACTCAACTCATAGTTCAAAATTACAATATTGCAAAAGTTCATCACATGCCTACAAACAGAAAAATCTTACAGCTTAACTCCACATCAGCTCTGGGGGAACAGTGCAGGGTGAGAATCTCTACTGCTGCAAGAAACAAACAAACAGAAAAGTGTCAGATAAAACTAATAAATCTATCCACTTTTTTTTTAAACCACTTATTTCAGTCGTAACAAAGACAAAATATTCCCATTTGTAAGATTAATGTAACACTTAAACATAATGATGTGGTTATGTGTGTGTGCGTGTGCGTGTGTCACCTTGGCTTTCTGGTTCTGTACAGGCAGGTAGAGTTTAAACTCTGCTGGGAGCTCGTCCTCAGAGTACAGTCTGTCTGAGAAATACACTCTCCTTATTCGACAGTTAGCGTGGATCTGAAAGGAAAACAGGTCAGACATTAGCAAAAGAAAGTCTTACACATTCACTGTAGAGCTCCGACAGTCACACTCGTGCAAGTAGCATCTGGATACAGCTTGTCCGTTTCTGTGCACTAACCTGTACACGCAGCGTCTCGATGTAATTGGTCCCATAGGCCCTCCTGGTGAAGTCCGACAGGTTGAACTGAATCTGGTTCCAGCCGTCATCCAGCCTCATGGGCATGGTGCAGATAAACGGCTTCACGCGTGTCGTGCTTTGATAGTTACTCGCCCGAAACCGCCGCCGAACGTTTTTATCATCTAACACCTAAAAGTTGTACAAGATGGGGAGAAAGTGTGAGTGACCATGAATCCTAACACTGATATACTGTAAGATACTGTAAAGACATGGAAGTGGTCCGTATCTGCAGGAATGTCTACCGTACCTGGACTTCAAAGGTGAAATACTTCTTGAGATTTTTGATGATCATAACGAGAAAAGGAAGCTTGATGCCCAATGTCTTCTTGGGGTCCGCAGGACATGTTATATACGTGGTACTACAGAAAAAGAAATAAAGAAAAAGTGTGATGAATGAGGATGAGTAGAGCTTTAATGAGTTGACCAGAGCTAAAGAATCGGTTAAAACAGGCATAAACTCACCTGACGTTTGTCCCCTCGACCTCCAACACCAGTGAGTGGATGTCATTGTCTGTGATTCTCTTGATGTGACCATTCCTCACCTGTGAACACAAAGAAATGTTGCTTTTCTCAATGTTTGTATGGAGAAATCAAGCTGGATCTCATTGGATAAGGAGCACTGATCAACATTCAACTTCACAGATATTAGTTTATTGGTGTATGTGTCAGACAAGAAATAGCAGTAGAGGCATGTCAAATATATGTTTGAGATAATTGTTAGTGGAATGTTACTATGTACATTTACTCAAGTACTGTACTTAAGCACACATTTGAGTTACCTTTACTTATACTTTACTTGAGTAGTTCCATTTTATTTGACCTAACATTTATACTCCACTAAATTTCAGAGGCAAATGTTGTACTTTTGGACTGCTTTAGTTTCTCTTCAGGGGGTAATTTGAAATAGTGTCGCTATTACATAACGTTAGTTTGCCAACCTGAGAGTTGTTTATTTTTCGACTGATATATCTTGGACTCTAAAAACACACATTTTAGGACTCTTTACCAAAATGACGTTACAAATGACTATCGGCTAGTCATGTTAACTAATCTCTCAGACATTAACATTGGTATTGGCCTCTAAAATCCTCTATCAATCGGGCTATAGCTAACTGAGATGCTAACGTGGGAGCATTCAGTCGGGATGATGAAGTCAGTGAATATTATCAGGACCTTTAACATCTTCAAAGTGTTGTAAATTAGCCTCAAACTGTCTTAAACAAATGATATTATCCTCTGTTATTATTCCTAACTGTTGCTTGGCAACAGCGCCTTTCGGCCTACCTTGTATCTTGCAATAGTTACATTTAACAACCAGTGACAAATAGGTGGTTTCTACATTTTTACAGATTCTAAAGATTTGTTTTAATTAACAGCATCAATGTAATACACATTTTCAGCCCCACTATACCCCTAAATATCATCCAGATTAATACCATGAACCGTTACTGTAACCTGTGTCTAGTTTCAAAATATCAACAATGGAAATATCAACTGGGAAGAAACTTGACAGCGCAGTTATAGCTGGCGTAATAACGTTAGCTAACTTTATCAAGGAGTTTAACCTAACGTTACTTCTTAGCTGGAGCAGATTAACCCCAATATTCAAATCAAACCAATGTAAGCTTCACATGCAACGTTAACTAACACAAGCTCCAACAGTTGTTTCAACAGTGTATCCAAAACCATGCTGCAACAGATATGACAGTTGTAATATTATCAAAGGTTGAGCCCAAGACACATAACGCTAACGTTAGTTAGCTTTAGCACGGCTAACGTTAGCTAAGGAAGCTAGACACGGTTTATAGCATTCAGTCTGAATCTCTGCTCACCTTTTTATCCCATATCTGAAGCGGTTTACTCCCGATGCTGTATAAAATAGAGAGGAATCCGCTTTGAAACGTGTTTTTAAACATCTTCGTTGAGCTTAGTACACAGTTGTTTTGCACATGTGTTTACGTTTACTAATTAACTGTTACTAGCTAACAAGTTTACGTTTGTTTACAGATTTGGTTTCCGTCCCCAACGCAACTGGTTCCGTGCGGTACAAAATAACCCGTTCCGCTGCCAGAATTTAAAAGTCTTGTAAAATCAGCCTCGTCGTGTATTGTGATGTCCCCACACGTCTCTCATCGGGACGTGTAGAGGAACAGTAGTGTTCACCTCTTCATACTTTGGTGTTGCTAGGGAACATAAGCTCTTGGCGCTGTTCACGTCGGTTCTTAAATGGTGACGCAACTCGGTCGCCGTGGCAACAAAAAGCTTGACCAATGCATTCTGTTGGATATAATATATATATTTTCATTTACATAAAGTCAATCTTAATGTTATGTAATTGTTATTTTGTGTATCAATATTGTGTACTTTTGTATTTTGATGCTTTAGCAACACTCTTTCATGCCAATAAAGCCCCATTGAATTGAATTGAATTGAATTGAATTAAATTTAATGTAATTGAATTTAATTTAATCGAATCTAATTGAATTGAATGTAATTGAATTGAATCTAATTTAATTGAATCTAATCTAATTGAATCTAATTTAATTGAATTAAATTAAATTAAATTGAATTAAATTTTATTTAATTTTATTTAATTTTATTTAATTTTATTTAAATTAATTTAATTTAATTTAATTTAATTTAATTTTATCGAATCTAATTTAATCTAATTTAATTTTATTTAATTTAACAGTTTAATATTTATGTATTCAACATATTTAAACTATATTTATATTAAGTTATTGTTAATTAAAACTCAGTGGTGGAGGAAGTATTCAGATCCTTTATATTTACTTTACTTTAGTAAAAGTAATGGATGTATTATATATTTAAAAAAAAAGTTCTTATCATACATCCTTGGTAAAAGTAGGCTACTAATAACCTATATTTATAGTTATTGTATATAACTTATTGCCCATTGGGCCTCATTACAATTGAACACACTAAAGCACACGTCCAGGGAAAAAAAGTTGACTTTTAATTTTTTATAAAGTCTTTTATTATAGACTTAAGTAGCATATTGAAGATATACAAGATTTATTGTTCTTAGTTGAAGATGCATTACAAGAACTTCACCTTTTAATTATCTGCATAGTTTGAGTAGTTCTGTCACTGCATTCCTGCTCATTGTCATTATGGTCATAAGTACTGCACTTACATAAAGTTGTGGAGAAATTACAAAAATAATGCAACAGATGCAGAAATATCCGGACTTTTAATCCCTAGTTTGGATTCTAGATTTAGCATATTGATATTTGATAGTTTCTTTTTCATTTGACCCTCTCTGGCTGCTGCAGACCCACAACTTTCAAACTGTAATTTTAACACAGCCTTTCTGTTAACGTCCAAGCAAAGACAATTAAGCACTGTTACATTAGACATTTTCTCAGACTCTAGAAAGCTCCTTCAAACCCACAGAAGACATCTGGTGTGAAAGACTAAATTGACGTTTAGAGAGTTTAGAGTTACATTTTTGGAGTACCCCTTTAATTCAAAAATACAATAATAGCAACAGTCTCTAGAAATATACTTCCTACACACAACTATATTTCAGCACCGTTTCTCCCACTAAATCCCACTAAAGTGTCAAGTGGGACATCCTTCCTCTCTGTCTACAGCACTTTAAACAAGCCGGCCGGGATGAATCTGACAATGATTTCAAATATTTGAACAAGCCAAGAAACATTCAATCAAACATTAGCCAGGACCTCTGCAAAATGACATCACCAGCAAATGCAACATAAATCAAAAGTTCCTTATTAGTTTCATATGAAGGGAAGATTAATTCACTCAGTAGTATTCAGGCCAGGTCTGTACATATAGTAGATGGATTATTTAATGAGCTTAACTGGCACAGACCCAGGGGCCCAAAGTGTCAGGGGCCCCCCTGGCCTTCAACTACAAAATGTCACTCAACCAGGAAGAGACTCAAAATGACCAGAAACATAAAACGACTACAAAGAGACAAAAATACTACAAACAGACCAAAACAAGATGCAAAACTGCTGCAAAGAGACACAGAGACACACAAAGAGACACAAAGAAACCAAAAAGAGACACAAAGAAACTAGAAATAGACACACAATAACCACAAGCAGAATCCAAATGATTACAGAAAGGGGAAAAACAACCACAGCCAAAAAAAAAACAAAAAGAAGCAAATAAAAAACTCTGTGTGTCCTTCTCCTGTAGGAGAGTTGCTGGGCCTTTTTGCATGTCTGTGCCCAGGGGCCCATTGTCTCATAATCCGCCCATGGGTCTGTGCTACAGCAGTTTGTTTGACATTTTGACATGCACTGTACACAGCTGCACACACATGCACCTGGACATGGATAAAAACACACACAAACACACTCTGGAGTGGTGCCCATCTCTCTAGTTGTTTATACCACTGTGGTTTATGAGGTGCTGCTTCACTCTAAATAGTATATCTCTTTTAAAAAAATGTTTTTAAAAGACCTCCTTTCTCTACATGTTCTCTATTCCTTAGAAGTGTGTGTGTGTAAATGTAATTAAACTGGTTCACAGGCAGGCAGCTTTCTAAAAACATCTACAGAAACAGTTTAGTTTGTTTTTTCGGTGTGGGACCACCCCAGAGGAAGCTTTAAATAAACTTTACTGAAAACCTACATGAATGAAATAGTCCATTCCGATCCTACTGTCTACTAGTCCCCTTATCAACTGTTATTGCACATCCTATTTTTCCCAAACCAACCAGCAGTTGCCTTCAATTTTTTATTGTGTTGTAGATTTTAAATGTGTACAATTGCCATTGGGACCCTTGCCTTGATCTATGCCTCACCACAATTGTATCTCAGGACAAAAACTATGCCATGAAGTCCGAGGAACTCGTTGTAGACCACAGCGAGTTCCTCGGACTTCATGGCATAGTTTTTGTCCTGATATGCAGTGTGAATTGTGGGACCTTATATACACAGGTGCTTGTCTAAACTATGTCCAATCAATTTAATTTGCCACAGGTGGACTCCAATCAAGTTCTTGGACACATTTCCAGGATAGTTTGTACAGACAGCACCTTACCACAATTTGAAGTGCCAAAGCAAAGGGTCTGAATACTTATGTAAATTTCAGTTTTTTGATTTTTTAAATACATTTTAAAATCACATTTTCACTTTGGCATTATGGGTAATTGAGTGTAGATTGATGTTCACAAATGTCAATTTTATCCATGTAAAATTACACCTAACACTAATACTAATACTTTCTGAAGCAACTGTACATCCTACACTAGTATATACTGTATACCCGCCTGCACCTACTCGTTGACTTGACTTGTTTGTCTATCTACCTTGTTGCTTGTTTTGATTACTTTACCCATTGCCAACCCTTCCCTGTCTCAAAAAAACAGATAAACTTTGCCTTTAACATATCCTTCTAGACTGTGAGTCACCCTTTTGGGTGCAAATCTTGTTTTAAATCTCTATTTTAAATACTCAAAAAGAGAGTGAGGAAGAGAAAGATAGTGGGATAAAGCAGGGACACAGAGGGAGAGTAGATAAAAGGGAGTGATTAAGAGGGGAAGAAAGATTGAGAGGTGGAAGAAGATGAGGATAGAGGTAAGATAGAGGAGGGGAAGACACTTCTCTAACTTGCACCTCTGTGGGACAGAGAGACGACATGAGAGAGAGATGAGGAGGAGGTCCAGCTGCCTGAGGCATCGTCCTACCCAGAGGAGTTCACGTCCCAATCCATTCTCTTCTGTCTGCCAACCGGCTGCATAGAACATGGGAAGAAAGTAGAAGATTTACAGCGACTCTGTATCTTCATCATACGGATATAAACATCAAAACTTTAAAAAGTTGTGGGTTGATCTACTGGACGAGGATTTTTTTTCACCCTTTTTTTGTCTTCACAAGGTATGTTTCAGAAACATATTTTCTGACCTGTTTAGTAATCGTTTGACTTTTGTTTTTATTGAAATGCTGCATTTGAGCTAATTTTCCATAAGGGACTCGGTGCCTTGAACCCGAGAGTCCCTCTTTAAAAATCTGTATAATATTTACACCCTTTAATCACAGCAGTGCTTCTGTCACCTATAGGTGAAATGCAGATCTTTCATTTTTAATGGGACATTATGTGAAAACAGAAGCTTATAACAGGTTCCGTCTAAAACTGCTGGGATTTACTGATTTAAAGTTTAGATTAAAGAAAGATTTGGAGTTTTGATTTTATATTATTTTAGCACTTAAATGTGCTGGGTGCTATGTAACAATAATCTGCACAAATCTTTTATTGTACATGGACATGATATGTAGAAGACATGGCCGAATCAGGAACCAGAAAGCAGAATGCAGCTATATCTTTTAATCCAGGCCCTTTGCCATGTTTTATCCCACTGTCTATATGATGATGAAGAGAGGAAAGACCTTCATCGGCAGGACGTGTTAACAGATACAAGCTCATCCATCTTTGGTATTTATAAGGAAAGGAAAGAGGGTCTGTCATATAACACTTTAAACAGGGAAATCCATTTGTTTTTGGTGTAAAAAGAAGTTATCAAGTTCAGATTGAAAATGGAAAAAAAAAAAGGTTCACTCAGAAATTTCCTTCAAATGCTTTCCTTCATTTAAACTTAAATGTTTTATTTTTCATTTAATAGCAAGTTATATTTGAGATTAAGTAGTACTCATTTCACTATGGGAGTCAACCATGTTTTATCACCATTGACATGAAGGGTTAACTGCTAATAATGATTCATTGTAATTAAATATCCAACACATGCCAACACAACTTGACTGAGGAAAAGTTGTGTTTGATGTGGAGTAGAAACTATGAAACTTATTGTTGAAGTACTGCGTGTTTGGTGAACTCTATCACTCTCTCCATTTCTGTCTTACATATACTTTACAGAAGAGCTGAACACACTTCAGCTGGAAATGTTTTGCAGCTTTAATAAGGATAGAAAACCAAGAATATTCTTATATTTCATCAAACTTCTGCATAAGCATCAAAGTTCACTCTTGGCCTTGGAATATAATCGTTTCACAAAACAACTATTTCTAAGGTGACATGTCAACAGATGACTACTGAGCAAACTCCTGCTGATGAAGACCATGTAATGAGTCTGAAAGCCCAGAGAAAAGGTTCTTGACTTGGCTTTGTAAATTTACTGAAAAACTTATTTGGGTATTGCTTCTTGAAAGTTACATAACAAATTTACTGACTTATTGCAACGTAAATATCTTTATTAGAAGCTTCCAAATTCAGATTCAAGTCTTATTTTCCACCATTTTATCCCTCCTCACTTTCTCAAATCCAAACCAGACTTCCTTTAAAAGTATCGGTCTATCTTTAGCTTAATGTATAGTTAAATTGACCATAAACCTCTTGCAAGTGAACAGCATCTGCAGGTTGAGGATTTTAAAGACTTCCCTCCCTAAACAGGATGTGTCACATTCATCAAATGAATATGACTTGTTCAATATAGACGTATACCTCGTGTTCAACACAGCATGTGTCAGCAGCGTGTTAAATAGCAGCATACACGGACGTGGTTCATATTAACACTGTACATTGTGTTTAAAGTAACACACAAGGTCACGTACTTAACTTTGTTGAAAGTGTCACATCCTTTTAGAGCACCTAAGAAGACGGATTCGGTCATCTCTACAGTACGAGAGGACTTTGTTTATAAGATGAGGATTTCTGAAGTCCCTCTCTCTGGATTAACTTCTGCTGATGTTGACCACTTTTCATGCGTAGGGGTCATTACTCTTTCTTTTAGTTTTTAGTACGTGTGTCTGCTCACTTAGCTGGAATATGTTGAGTTGTTTTAAGCCCATTGGAGCAAACTGCATCACTTTAGACTTGAGCTGTTTAAGTCTATTTATTATACAGTATCTACGGCTGACTCCAGGGTATAAGGTTGAGGCGTCTGTCTCCTACAAACAGTATGGGAGTTCCTTTCATTAGTTTAAATTCCTGCTGGGAGATGGTTTAAAAGTAGACAGCAACAGCAAGTTGGAAACGATCCTAACATGCTTTTAGTCTTTACATTACATACAAATGAGTCTGGGAGAATTATTAAGTTTATATTCTCACTATAACAAGGAGCCAAAATATGCAAAAGTCATTTCATTGCTATAACGACTTGTATATCTGCTAATCCAGAAAAGCTAATAATGGCATCAAAGTAGATCAACTCAGTAAACACAACGCAAAATTGCTTTGTATGCAGATGATGTATCATTATTCTAACAGAACCCACTTTCTCAGTGTAACAAAATAGCAGCTTTCTCTCAGAATAAATCAGAATAAATAAATGCTTCTCTATAATTCTATGAACATGGTTTGACAAAACAATCTCAAACGCTTTTTTTCTTGAGCTTACATGTGTATCTCACAGTCTTAGTCAGTTTGAGTTACTCAGTTGTCACAGAGACACATCTGTTAACATGAGCTCAGTAGCCACAAAGCATATTAGGTCTTCTACTGGCACCTTCACCGACACCTTGGAAGTAGTAGTTGGACCATGTTTATTATTGGATTGTTTTGTGTAACTACTATTTCAAAAGGTCAATAATGAGTTTTCATGCTTAGTACATACATGCACATATACATTTTTAATGTTTAGCCTGTTTACTAAAACGAGATAGCAAAACTCAGGTATACCTAAAACTATGTTACTTACTACCAGTTTTCAAAATAACTTCTACCGCTACTAATATCATTACTATCCCTGTATTTGACTTAACAGATATTTATAGTATGGCACATATATATATAGACCACCTCATGCAGCCTTGTGTTTCCTATTGTACACATAGCAGGTTTAATGTTGCGTCGTTATGCACAAGACCAATATGTTCTTTTGTCTTGCTCCTTCATCGCTTCACCTGCCACTCAGACGCCAACCTGTCATTCATTCATCCTTTTCAACCAATGGAGAGTCTTCTCACTAACCTCAGCTCCACCTCCACCACCGAGCCCTTCCTGCCCCTCTTGACCCCTGACCCAACAAACTGCAGTGCCTGGGACCAGCGGTGGGGGGCACCATACCTGCATAGGTTAGCCCACCTGGATGTGCAGCTCTACCAAGACTTCTACGCTGTGTGGGTCTCTCTCATGGTAAGACAGGACGCTGTACTAAATACGTAAATTAAGGAATTCCTCAATTAATATATATTTTTTAAACGAGTATATTATGACTTAGTATTAGTTTGAAGCACAGCCACTGTGCCTATTCTGACTCTGTGCGCCCATTCAACCAAATGATACATCCACAGTTGCTTTCTGGAGAACTGACCCTGCATTCCTCCGTGCTGCAGGTGTTTAACAGCGTGATGCTGGTGGTCGGTCTGGTCCTCAACAGTCTGGCTCTCTATGTCTTCTGCGGGGCCTCCACCCACTCCTCAGCCTCTGTTGTTTACACCATAAACCTTGCTGTAGCTGACCTGCTGGTAGCGCTGTCGTTGCCTGCTCGCATCGCTCTGTACCACAGTGGAGGCAGCTGTGTGGCCTGCTCCTACGTTCACACTTTCAGCTACTTTGTCAACATGTACTGTAGTATCCTGTTTCTGACCAGGTGGGTCCTTCATACATTTTAAATGATTTAAAAAAAAAACATCAGCAAAAACCCTTTCTCTGAGACTCCCCCTCCTCTCAGTATCTGTATAGATCGGTACCTCGCCGTCGTCCATGTGTCCAGTACTCTCCATCGATGCAGGACCCCAGGAACAGCCAGGTGTGTCAGCGCCACAGTTTGGTTCATTGCAGTTGTGGTCACCTACTCTTTCCAGGTGAAGACACATGCACTACAAACAAAGTACAAACGGTTACATACATTCATAGATCTTCAAACTGAACAGAATAAATAACAACTAGTCTCCCTAAATAGAGGGATGAATCTAAAATAATGAGTGGACTTTTTCCATCTTCCCCTTTCTCAGTCAAAGTTTGATAAAAGGAAGATAATATTTCTGTTTGTCTCTTATGCTCCCCTCTAATCTAAGACATGCCCTTTTCTAAACTCCTCCCCCATCACCCCTCTCGTCTTCTTTTCCTTCTTCTTTTCCAAATTGCATAAATAACATGTATAAACTGTGGTTTTGTGTAAATGTCTCAAATCCAGTGATCACTGGTCAATCACAGAATAGAGAATTACATATAACTTCTATACATTTTCTGTTGATAACATTTAAGCTTCTGTAACTGGCACTTCCTTTGTTATCTGCACTGATAGGCGCTCCTGCCAACTTCACATTTATTCAGTCAAATATTCCAAACAAAACGGGGTTTGTGTCACTGGAAATGCACACGGCATCACTTGAGCTGAGGGTTTTTTGGTAGGATTGGCAGACGCTAAATGTCCATCCGGGGCTTTAACAGTATACACTTGTCACTAAGACTTATTTATGATGTAAAACATTTGTAGAGCTTGTTGGGACACTTCAGGCCCAAACATTCCCCACTAAATGGGTCACCATGTGTTTGTGAAGCTTTGAGTTGGCGAGGGCATTGGGTCCCAACCTGTGGGTTGGTACCCCATAAAAGGTCCCCAGATAAATCTAAAGGGGTCATAATAGGATTTGAGGAATAAGATAGAAAAAATATGCCTGTTGACAAAAAAACATTGCTTTCTCTAATTTTTCTTTTTTTTTCTTGTGAAATATTGGATACCTTTGTTTCTTACGGCTTTTAAACAACCTTCAAATTAATCGATCTGAGGAGGAAAAAATCCTTACTATTTACAAGCTAGAGCATATGAGGATTTCATTTCATTTCATCTCAGTATCTTCTTCTAAATCTCTTCTTAAAACTCACTTATCTCAAGGCCTTGTTTTTTGTTGTTATTATTAAAATCATTTTAGATTGTTTTATATTATATGTACTTTTAATATTTGTTTCAACTGCAAAGCTCTTTTAAACTTTTTCTTGAACGTGCTTTATAGATAGTTACTGTTATTATTGTTATTATTAATAACCCATATCCACAATGAGGCCATAACCTGTGAGGAGGGTTTTACATTGTATGGGGTCACAAGACAAAAAGTTTGGGAACCATGTGTTTTCACTTGTGAAAATGTTAAATGTGTTATTACTTTAAAGGAGCGCTTTAAGACTTGATGTGTTGGGATCTCTCTACAGACCACAGCGTTGGAGTTCAGCTCCTCCTGTATGCTCCTCCCTGCCCTCTTCTACCTCACCATCCTGGAGTTCTTGCTCCCCCTGCTGGCCGTGGTGGGCTTCACTCTGCGCGTTGCCTGTTTTCTCTCCTCCAGCCACGGCCTGATGCCCCAGCAGAGCAGGGCAAGGAGGGCACGTGCTATCAGGCTGCTGGCCGCCGTCCTGGTGGTCTTCACCATTTGCTTCACGCCGTTCCACGTCCGGCAGGTGCTGGTTTACTTCCGGGTCAAAGTTGGAGGGGAGGGGCTAGGGCAGGGGGCGGGGCATGTACTTGCCTATCACATCACAGTCACCCTGAGCAGCCTGAACAGCTGCCTGGATCCAGTTGTTTACTGCTTTGTGACGGACAGCTTCAAGAGAGTGTGGGGGACGAGGAGGAGGGGGCCGAGGGAGGGGGACGGGGAGGCAGGGCACACAAGTGGGGGAGAAGGGGAGAGGAATTCAGTGAATAAATGTCCAGGTACGGCACTGGCATTAGCTCACAGCATGGTCACACTCACCTTCACCAGCTCTCCACTCTCTGCTGCCAACATGGAACAGTCCACTTAAAGGCAGGTGACCCCCTTGACCCCTGTGAGTGGAACAGTCCAGAGAGACACCTTGAGAGAAAGACTCAACACTAGTCATGGATAATAAGAGAAAGATTCAGAGGCTAAAAAAACAACAAAATTAATTATCAAAGAAAGATGACGAAGAAACAGAAATGAAAAAAAATGCTGCAAATTTCTATTTAGGAAAACAAAACAAAAGAAACCACTTCTAAGTATAACAACACTTCATCCATCCCTTTATCTCTCCATGTCCTCATCTTTTCGTCCTCCTGACTGCGCTTGGATGTTGTCCTGAGACTGGTGAGAACAAATACTGGACCACACATGAGATGGTTTTGCTGTGAAACCGATGACCAGACGCGTGAGACAGGATTACAATTTTCTTAATTACAGTTCAGTCTGCCAACTCACATGGAGTGGATTATTATGAAACTATAAAGTATGTAGTTGATGTTTGGCCACTTTATTATGTAAATGTAAATAATCATAATAATCATAATAATCATAATAATCATAATAATCATAA
>CALSCE010010855.1:13085196-13110291 GCA_943593645.1 Bovichtus variegatus | reverse complement strand
ATAATCATAATAATCATAATAATCATAATAATCATAATAATCATAATGTTCATAATGATCATAATGATCATAATAATCATAATAATGAATTAGAGTATGGTGTGCCAGTGAGAAGGGTTTTTTGCTGAAGTACTGTAGCTCACAGGTTTAGCCTAATCTGAAGGGTTTTTTTGTCTTTTTGAAATAAAACTTTTTTTTATTTAGGAGATACTCACTTTAATTAAAGTCGCACCTTGTAACCATGAAACTACAACAGGGACCTTTGTTTCAAGTTATACTCACCTCTCTCTACCTACACTTCATCTCTGTACTCATCTTCACTCTTAACTCTTCAATAAAGATTAAAGTAACAAAGGGCAACATTTGCTTTCAAACAAGTATTGAACTACAAATGATGAACTTTTGAATAGAAAGTCTCCATTCTGTGCTGTGTTACCATTTCTGAGCCTTGGTTTGACCAGCGTTGCTGTTTAGAGCCAAAGCGAAGGAAACCTAAACTTAAATGTAACGTTTTTTCATTCAGAAAAAAATGACGTCAACGACACTGAAATGCAGAATGAAAGAGCAAAACAATAGGAGCCTTGAGTCAACACATTAAATTAGTTAGAAGCAAAGCTCTCTGCAGAAGTATAAACACTTTTAACAGTTAGTCTCTCAAGTACTCAGTGAAGCTCACTTTGTTTATCATTTCACAAGTGTGCAAATGGAGGAGTGTCATCAGCGTCACACAGAAAACGTACATCTCGAAAACACTGACTTAAGAGGGAATTATGAAAAACAAACCCACTAATTGAGTTTCAACAAATGTATTATTCTTTTCGGACATTTTAGAGGACGCGATCACTGGTGTGGCTCACAAAGCATCTGGGAGAGACTCAGGTGAGATTCATATACAGCATATGTGCCTCACGTAGACATTTTGTGTTGTTAAAGAGAACTGTGGTCTTTTATCATTTTTCCGTTTATTTCAATTTGGGAACATACTGAACTGAGTCAAAGGACAACAAAAAAACACAACTACTACACAAACTTTAGTTTTCACTATACATGGGTATTGAAGGAATAACTTTTTTTTTAGACTTGTTTAATTTCTTCACTATCAACTACAACCTCACTATCATGGTTTGTTCTCTATTTTTCAACTAGTGTATGCTTGTTTTTTTTTTATTTATGTTTTCACCATTTTTTCAGATTTCTTTTCAGGAGTTTTTTTTTCTTTTTAAAACCTGTGTAAATAAAGTAATCGTATGCTTTGCTGTAGTACAAGTAGAAAGTGTTTCTGCAGATTTAGCAGCTGGGATTTACCGAGACACAATATTTTTGCGTCTGTTGTATTCAGTGTCACTCTCAAAAAATGTAAAGACTGCGTACACAAACTGTGCACAAGCTCGTCTGATTTGTTCCACCAGAGGACAGTATCTCACCACAGCATTTTGTAACAGTAATTAAAATTAAAACAGACCGTGGTAACAAATCAAATATATACTTTATAATAATATCATAATTTTACAGTTTGGGATCATGTAGCTGCTGCTCATACACAGTTACATATAAGAAAGTTGACCTGTGCAAATCTGTGCGTGCCCTTTTTTTTTTATCCTTCAGAATAAAATCCAAATAGCAAACATGTTTTATCTCAAGATGGAATTGAAAACTTTGACATAGATAATGTCTTCCACTGCATAAAACCTAAAAAAAGTGACAAATTCAACCAAATATCATCCAAATTAGTACCCACCATGCACTTCAGCTGTAGTCAACTAAACTAAGATGTGGAAAGGGTTCATTCTCCAAATGTTCTTATTTATAACATATTAGAGAAGAGCTGTTCAGTTTTCACAGATGTAAAATAAAGTCATTACAGGAATATGACTCATTAAATTGAGTGGTATTTCCCTTTAAATCCTCCAGAGGGGCGGCAGGTCATTACAGTTCACTTAACGTAATGTAGCCTAATGTTCTGGCCCTGTAACTTTATACCTCTGCATAAGTACATCACACACACACACACACACTTAACATCAGCTGGTCCTGCGGTCACATGATGAGACTTGGTAGGACACACACACTCTCTCTCTCACACACACACACACACACCCCAGTTTCAGGTTACTTCTCTGGTTTCCCTGTATGGAAAGAGAGAGGGGCTGTGACCCTGAGTGTGAGAGAGAAATCTGATTCGGCAGGATCAAAGTTTTCTGATGTTGCTCTCCTCTCTCAGCAGTCTGACCACCAAACGGCATCATGGGAAACCAGTCAGCTGCTTTAAAGCTTTAAAGATGATGAGCTAAGATGCTTTCGCCCCAAAAAACAAAAGAAAATGTTGAAGTCGCCCCGAAACTGCAGACCAGCGGGTTAATTCATCAGCATCACCATAACGCTGATTTGTTCTTCTGGTTGGCAGGCGAGTCTGACGAAGCAGACACAAGAAAGTCTGCTCCCCCTTCTACCAGCAGAAAACAATTAAATAAATACGTGGAAGTATTAATTCATCTAGAGCTCTTCGGTGTGCCGTAAGTCCCTTATTGTTCTCACATGTTTTGAAATGTTAAATAATGAAAGGAGTCATTGTTGGTTTAATTCTGAAGAGATTTTAAAGGTGCGTTCCATACAGTGTTCATCCAGAGTCCTACTTATGAAGGCTCAAGCATATTTACAGAACATAGAGATATATACAGTCTTTATATAGAAAACAAAACTACTAACAAAAATAATCATCTTTTTTATAGCAGCAAAAAAAGAAGAAACTAAAAGAGAAATATGTATATGTACATCTTTTTTTTTTTTTCAAATAACAAGGCATATTATATATAGTACACTGCGCATACTTGCTTTCCCATTCTTTAAGTATTCTTCTTGATTTAATCTCTGTGAGGATCAAAGTATATAGGCATCTCTCTCCTCCGTCACTAACACACAGTTCATCAGAGGCAGAGCCACACACACTCACACACACACTGAGTCTGGCCAGGTTGGACTAACGTTATGGTCGCCACGCTGCTGCCACTGACCGCTGCTGGCTGGGATCATGAAGCAGCATCACCGCGTCACCACATTCATTCAATGATCAGGACGGTGGAGCCAACATGGCTGCCACTGAAAAAGTGCAAAGGCCAAACTCTCATGTGTGGCTCTGCCTTAAAATTCAAACAGAGCCAAAAAAAAACTAAACATTTTCTAGATGAGTTAAAACACCAGAACGGAGACAATAAAGACTCGTAAATAACCTTTCGGTATTGCAGCCATCGATTCCAGAGTTAAGTGTAAACCAGGTGATTGCAAAGAACAGAGAACAAGAACCGAAACAAACACTGAGATGACATTTTTAACACACTCTGGCTTTACATGCGAGTAGCGCTGAGATGACTACTCTCTCATACACACTCACACGCGCACACACACACACACCTGTAACATCTCCCGTAACAGCAAATAGAACAGCTTTAATTTATTCTTTTGGAAACTAAGTGAAAAGTGTCCTTTATAGACAAGAAAGCTCAAAAAAATAAATATCAAAAGTTATTTGTTTTCTTCCTTTTGCAACACGCTTCTACTGTTTTTGTTTTTTCTTAACTTATTATGTGCAAGTTCTGTGCAATGTCAGGCTTGTCGAACATCAAAACAAAAATTATTTCAGCTGAAATCACTTCACATTCATTGACTTTGTTTTTAACATTTAAGTCACAAGATGGAATCAAAGGTAAGAACTCAATCTCCCAGCAGGCCATGCTGCTGTCTGAACATTCCAGAGTCTGCGGTAAATAAAAGGCTTGGGACATTAAGAACGGAAAAAAAACGAAATTCAAAGATTTCCCACTGCATTGGAAAAGAAACACTCAAGTTGCACTTCAAGTATTCGAGGCCTGGAGTCTCTCGCCTGCACTTTTAACAAGGAGTGTTGCTCGGGACGACACGTGCCGTCTGAAACTTCACTCATAAATGTGCAAAAACTTTAGAAAGTCACAAGCTTTGTTGAGCGTGTACTGACCCAGACCGAGCACAATTCTTCAGCTTAAAGAGTACATGTTGGTTTTTCTCTACACATTTAAGTTCAAACGAAAACACACAAACATCCAGCCATGCATTAGGAAATACATCCCTGACCTATTAGGACAATAAAGAAAAGAGCTTGAGTGATTTGTACAGAGTCATACTTTGGTGTTTCACACATGCATATTGCTGTTGTCACATGCAAACCTCCCAAACCCCAAACTTTCTTTTTTATCTTCATGTTTGTCATTAAACTGAAGTTTTGTGTCCATTAGTTAATCCAGAATATTTTTATTGCCCTAGTGGTTACAGAAGCCGTACAAAACTCTGGCATCTGTACCTCCTCGTCTTTTGTCATCCCTGCTTTTTTTGTCCCAGCACAAAAGAGGTGGTCAACCCAGAAAGGCAATACTCTCTCTCTACCCCGCTCTGGGACTGACTGAATGTACCTGAAATTATGGAAGGAATCTATTCTGTTAAAAACTCTGCACCAACGCCTATCAAAGTAAAAAATAATAATAATAATAACCACATCATCAGTGAGTGAATTCTCTTCTAAAAACCAAAAGTAAAAAATAAGCTTCTCCGTTAAATGCTGTAATACACGCTAAAATAAGTCGGTCTTCCATTAGTAAATGAACTCACTGCAATTTACATTTTGCTTCCTCTCAATTTGCATGTTTATGCTGATTGTGCTGAAAGGAAAACTGACCCAAATCCACAGCCTTTGACCCTGACAGATGCAGGGAAACAACTCCCGGATTTCACCACCACAAACAACCCTGCTCTGCCTACACAACCCCCACACAGCCCTCTCCCCCGCTGATTAACAGAGGCCATTATTGCAACAAAACATCTGATTTGTCAGAAAACAAAAAAGACACAATAAAATCTTAAACCGTTCATTTTGTCTTTCTTACTACAAGTTTTCTTTTTTTTTTTTTTTTTTTTTTTTAAACGTCCAGCATCGTCAGCTATTGAAACATTGCAAGATTATTTAACCTTATCGGTCTACACTCAATATCATTCAGTAATAATAAAAGTTTAGTTTTAATTTATACACCTTATGTATTTATTGAAATATATGTGTGATTAGCCCATTAATCTTATCACTATGTATAAAATGTTAACAGGGTTAAAGTAACTCTAAACTTAACAGTTTTACTTCCTCATCCACCATTAACATCTGCTGCAGCATGAAGCATCTCAGGTATTTCTTTTGAAATGAACTGAAGCTGTTTGGTTCAAGATATAATATATTTCATGGGCGAGCTGGCTTTTGGTAGTAAACTTTTTTTTGTAATTTGGTAAATCATTCTAGATATTTTCAGAAGGCAAAGTTGGATTTTTTCCAAGTGAACTATTGGTAAAGTTCTAGTTTTCAAGACTATGATGACTTTGATGTGATTAGAATTTTAAGTCAACAAGGACATTAAAAAAAACAATTTTCATTTAAAATCTGCCTCCATTGCCTTATTTTGGATCAAGTTAAGACATGTATTTCTAAATTTGAAACAATTCAAATTTTGCTGAATTTCAAACATTTAAAAAAATAGTTTGGCATGTTGGGATGTACGCAGATGAGAAGATCAATACTACTCTGTATGCTAAATATTTTAATATATTTTTTAAAGTGAAAACATTTCTCCAGTCCTCCTTTTATCCCTCTATCCTCTTCTAAATATCCATTCAGCGTACAACACACAGATGTAATGAGCATTTAAAATACTATATTATACTTATATTTGGCCCAGTACAGTGGAACCAAGACAACTAAACCAGGAGTAAGGCGTAAATCCTCCACCGAGGCTCACGTAATATAGGCTACTAGTTCTTAACCCTAGGTTTATTTTGCCTCTTATTATATATTTTTCTTTTAATATGTCCAGGATCCATTCTAATATTCTTGTGTCCAATTCCAGACTCTTGACAATAACTGTGACAATGAATCCAAGACCCCAAGAGGATTTCAAGACAAGGCTTTTCTAACTGAATGCTGTTCAACACTCTTTCAGACAATGGCTCAGCTAATGTGCAGTTAGTGACAAACATTGTGCCAACTGCATTTTCTAAAAATGTTTTTTTAGAGAGTATAAGTAGAGAGAGAGAGAGAACAACTCCACATGTGTCTTCTCTTCTTCTCTGGTGTTTGGTTTGTCTCTTCTCTGCTCCTCTAACATGCAGCATGTAGGCTAGTCTAGATTATTCAAAACAAACAGAAGCAGCATTCTGGGCCCTCGATAAATCATGAAAATAATATTTGGGATTGTAATGCCCTGTATACTGCACATATTGCATTTGCGCTCTTTCTTTCTTGGAATTTCACTCAATACACATCTGTATTCTTGACCTTCAATATACAGGCTACTTCTGAGCAGAGCCTAGTGTCAACTTTGCCCCAGAGTGGAGGCTAAATTAAAGACTTTAGCACTCCAGCCATGTGGAGGAGGGTGAAAAAAAACACATACTTGCAATCAATCTGGGGACTCAAGATCAAATATTTCCCCAAAGAACCAGGCTTTGGGCTCTTTCTTTCAGAAATGCCACTTCCAAGAGTCTATAGTCTTAAAGCTACAGTCGCAGAGTGCTGTAAAAGTCCAGCAAATTCGAGTGTGTTATTGGGTTTTTGGTGAAAACTTCAGCAGACACAGACACTCTCGTCGATCTCGTTGGCATCATCTTGGCAAAGATTCAATCAATCCGATTCCACAGCGAGGAAGAACAATTTTCAGCATTTTTGAATGATTGTAGCTTTGAGGACTAATGTTCATCAACAACGTTCATTATTCATGTGTTCATTCGATTGTGTTGACCCAGATGAAGAGGTGTGCGTACGTGTGTGTGTATGTATGTGTGTATGTGCGAATCCCCTGAAGTTTCTTGTCCAGGCGGCTGCTCAGTAGCACCTCCTAGAGGCCCTGAGAAACAGAGACAACCTCTCCTTAAAACCTTGACCAATGGATTACTCACTTCTGGAAGATGTCCGTGAGGGCTAAGTGAAGGGTTTTCTGTCATGGCTGAAACAGCACTGGGACCAGAATGCATTTTTTGTCGGGTGAGTTGGTCTGGTGTGACACTGGTCCCCATGTCAGATTGAGTTTTTTTCTTCAGCAAATCAAGACACACCGAATCAGAAAAATCCGGTCGAAAAAGGAACAGACGCCAAGAGTGGACCAAACGCACGCCAGCGGCCCTCCTCGATCATCTCAAAAGTGAATTTAGTCGTTTCTGCAGCGATGTGTCAGTTGACTTAAGCCAACCAATCACAGAGCAGACTCATTCTCCGTGTGACAGGAAGTGGTGGTAGTAGTGGCCTTGCCCTTCTTGTTGAGTTTCAGGAAGCTGGGTTTCTCTGTCACTACGGTAACAGCCACTTCGTTGCTGTTGGGATTTTCCGGCTTTGTCAAGGACCGTTTCGAAGCTTTGGCTGATTCCCCATTCCTGTCAATCATAATGAAAATCACAACTGTTAGGATTGTATTCTGGGCTTGAAGGGATAGTTCGACAGTTTGGAAAATATGCTTATTCGCCAGGTTAACTGTTTCCCTGTCTTTATGCTAAGCTAAGCTAAGATAGCTTCATATTAACCGTAAAGACACGAGTCGTATTGTCCGTCTAACAAAGTGATAAGTGTATTTTCCTAAAATGTCAAACAATTCCTTTAATGGCAGCAAAAGACTAAGACCAGGCGGTATTCTCACCCGTGGTTTGGAGTCGGGTAAATGACCAGGAAGAGGGCCGTGAAGAATCCGAGGAGGGAGCCCCCAGAGGCCACCATGGGAATGACACGGACGCTGCCAACAGCCTCCACTACAGCACCCAGAGCTGAGGCCACCAAGATCTGACTGATGTACACCTGCAAAATGACAAATGATTAAATAACAAGATAGTCTTTTCAGCATCCTATAGCATATATTAAAGACTATATATATATATATATATATATATATATATATAAAGACAAACATTTCATTATGACAATGTGAACACTCACCTGGCAGGATAAGATAGCACAGTCGATGCCAAAGCCTCTCCGGGAGTTACCAGGACTGTGCCTGATGTACTGCAGGAGACAGAGACAGTTACAGTTAATGAAAGCTACATATTGGAAAATATTCATTTAGGCTTTTGTTTTGTCTGTTAGTATGGTACTGAGCAAAATGAATTCTCTGGGACAGTACACATTCATTAAGTTCATATAGAAAAACTACTGGCCCAATATTCATGAAACTTGGTGGAAGGGTGTAGGACGGGCCAAGGAAGGACCCACTCAATTCTGGAACAGATCCGAATCACGGGGCAGATACTCAAATCATTTTTCACTTATGGAAACGGCCTTGGTGGAGGGCTTTGCTCTACGAGTGCCCTTCTTGCTGTGATATAAAATGTGCAGTCTGCAGTCCCTGGGCAGGTTAACATTACATATTAAAAACAAACAAACACGTTTTTTCAAGATTAATATGTCTGTACCTCTTTTATTTCGTGATACTGTCCCAGCAGAGCATATGGACAGTAGGAGATGCTCATGGAGATGATGCCCATGCTGCTGATCATCACCATGGAAACATACACATTAGGGAAGATTGCCATGACAGCCGTTCCTATGGAGGTAAAAAAAAAGATAAAATGAAATAAAAATACTTGTGAGCTGCTCTCATTGATTTAGTTCTAATTCATGACTGTACTGTGGTTCATACCTATGGAAAATGCAAGCGTTCCCATGATGTAAATGACCTTAATGCTCAGGTCAAAGTTGTCAAGGTACTTCTGAAGGATAGCTGGAAAGGTAGATCAGTTTATTGGTTAGTACAGAGTTTAATGTCGAGACGATAGAAAGTGCCCTTTATAGCCAGAGAGCTTTATTTCTTGAAGACAGTTAGCGACCAAATGTAAAAATGTGCATTCCTGTGTTCTTGTGTTTACCTGAGCATGTAGCAGCAGTCATGGCATATATAACCAGTCCCCAACATCCCATCTGAACTCCTCTGTTATAATCCTCCAACAAAGTAGAGTTAACAGGAGCCTGAGAAAGAGAAAGACAGAGTTAGTTTTTACAACTGAGCTGTGGATTAAACTAATGTAGGGACAGAGTTTCATTCAGCTTGAACCTGCTGTTGACGACGACACATGAAAATATCAGAATAAGAGACAAAGTCTAAAAGAAAAAAGGAGAAAGAGGGAAAAAGAGACTATTGCAAGTTTTGTGGTAACTTCCTTTTTACAAATACTTAAACCACCAATCATTTGGGATCTTTTCTAAGCAGACATGAAAACACACTTACATTTAGCATTTGTCTGAAATGCTGTTATTGGGTTTTGATTTATTTGTTTATGTCCTCAATTTTGGAGCTGTTTTCTATTACTTTAGATAATACAGATTATGTAATGCAGTTAGAACAAGTTTTCAGGTCAAACAATGATTAATCTCGAGATGTTTTGTATTGATCTTCGTCTCTTTCTGAAGCCTACACGCTATTAATTGAACTTAAGGGGAATATCTGTGTTTGTTTAGATGCTGTTTCACGTACGGTAGGATCTCCATGGTAGATGACTTGTCCCATGAAGTCAGTGAAGAAGACGGCCTCAGCAATGATGGAGAACCAGGTGAGCAGGTGACAGACGCACAGACGCAGCAGCTCCGGAGGCATCTTCAGCATGGAGAGCCACAGCAGCCGCACGGTGGTCTCAACCTAAAGACAGGAGACAAGATCAGACAACATGCAGCCAAAAAGAGACACTTAACATAATCGTAAAGAAATGAAGGTGTTTCCTCCTCACCTCTCCCTCTTCGCTCTCTGTATCCCCGCTGGAGGAGTTGGTGTTTCTGCTGCGGTGACTGTTTCTCTGTCTGTGCCTCCTCCTGTGTCTGACCTCCACTTCGTACAGGTCGTTCATGCTGCGAGACGGCTTGATGAGATAAGCGCCGTTGGCCCGGCGGTAGCGTTGGCTCCCCACTCGACCGTAGTAGGAGAAGGTGCAGGACGGCTGGCGGTAGAAGATGTGACGGTGACGTGACTGTCGCATAGGGGCTCCAGTACTGGCAGCTGCAACAAGAGAGATTACAGGTTCAAATTAAGTGACGGTTTATTGTTCTCATACTTTACAGATGAAGAAAGCATAAAGATGCTGAGGATAGGTGAAGGCTTCTCCAATCCCCTTTAGGATTGGCCTAAAGTACACTTTTGTAGTGGCTTTAAAAGACTTCTTACTTAAAAATAACCAAAAAACTGTATAATTGTTTAATAATTACAATTTCTATGTATATTGTCTTTAATCGGAGTGAAATATAACATGAGAATACCAACCTTTGACCATTCCAGCGCGATGAGCCTGTCCTGTAGAGCTCAGCCTGTTCGTGCTAGCTCCATCAGGATTAGTGACGCTGGCTAACAGGCGTCCGTTCAGCGTCCGCTGCTCATTGAGCTGGTTGTTCAGCAGCGCCTCCTGACCGTCGTCATTTTCCATTTCCTGTAAGAAAGCCGAGAGTCGGGAAATCCTGGGGGTGGTAGTGTGTGTTTGGTGTTTGTTGGTTTGGAGCAGGTCCTGACTTCCTGCGCTGCTGCTGCGTCTGATGTTGCCAAACCGGGTTGGCGGAGTGCTGTGATTGTGGTTGAAGAAGTTACCAGTCAAAGGAGGCGAGCCGCGGTAGGGTGAGAGGCGGTCGGCAAAGATGGACGGCTCTAGGTGGCACAGGAACAACGCATCGTGGTCCAGGTGGTCGAGAGTGGCGTCTGCCATGGCGAGAACACTGTCACTTTTACCTGAAGACAGACGAGAAGGGGGCTGATTAGTTTATATGTGATGAATTCGGAGAAAATGGCGTTGTCAGAAATTCTATAAAAATATGCTATTAGTACCCAAACACTGGACACTACGCCGGCATAAATATCCCACGATGCAATGCAGTAGTGATGACAACGTTCATAACAGACATTGGCCGACAGCGTCAAGGCATCATTGTTTTATTTTACGTTAGATTTGTGGTGTTTTAAATTGTCTGATTGATTCTGTTTGGCACTGCTTTTTGTTTCATTTTCTCGATGCTTCATCTGTATGTGCGTACATCTGATGTTTTCTTTTGATACTTCAGATGAATTTAAAAAACAGATGATTTGGTGGTTTCCTAGCAACAGCTGCCTTTCTTAAGAAATCTAGGCTTCTACGAAAAAGGCAGTGGGGTGCCCCACTTTTTGCAACCAGCAAAAGGAGCTCTGTTTGATCAGGTCTTAAGAAACTGTTATGCATAAGAGTGGCCCAGGAACGATATTCACATTCCACAACTGACTTTCTTGTCCAAAGTTCTCTGGATTTGAAGGGGAAAACTGTCATTTACATTCAGAAAAGTAGGCAAGAGAGTGTGAACTTACTTCTCACAAGCTCCATCTCTAGAAAGTCCATGTCCATATCCCCACGCTCTGACAGGTCGTCCCCGTAAGGGTCATAGAGGTCGTAGCTGTCTATCGTTTCATTCTCTCCAATCAATTCTAGCTTCGGGCCGAGAAGTCCAGTCCTGCCATTGGCCAAAGGTTGCGGTTTGGTGCGATCAGGACTCTCCTGGTGAGAGGACAAAAGACCAAAGTCTTAGGGGTCTCTTTTTGTTGTTTCTACTAAAACTAAATTTTACAGTGCACACACAAACACACACACACACACACAGTACCTGGTCCAGCCTGTCGTGTTGGGGCGAGTAATGCTGCTCCTCGATGCTGAAGAGATGCAACACCACAGAGCAGGAGAAGAGGATGGCAGCGAAGAAGAACAGGATCTGCTCCTGAGACTTGAAGGCTGCTCCAAGGAAAGTGTGCGTCCAGTCTAAACCTCCAAGGGCGTAGCCGACCGCACCCCCAAGACCTGCACCACAAATTATATTACTATATTATTTATTCATGTGCATTAAATCAACCATTGCCATGTTTAAATCTTGTAAAAGTTATACGTGTGTGTCAGACGTTATCAGTACCTGCCGAGGCGGCGTGGATGTTGAGCGCCATGTCTTGTTCGTCTGTGTCCGCCACGTCTAGCAGGTACGCTCTGATTGGTCCCTCTGTTGCATCCGCACAAAAGTCCAACACCACCACCCCCAGCACAGTAAGAACAATCCCTATCGGTTGTCTCCCCTGCTCGTCACCCATCGACAAACCTAACGGAGAAAGACATAAATGGACAAAAAGCTTTAATTATGAAATGTGTGTTATTATACAACCAACAAACTGACAATTAAAGCAAATTCAATTATTTCTAATGACGCACGTCTTGATTTGTTGACGCCATGATAGTAAAAAAAGGCACAAAACACACAAACATGTGAAATTGTTACACTGATGTGACCTTGGTCAGAGCTGCACATGTGATCGATCAATAGCTGATTAGTGAGTTACAACAGCTGAACAACACAAACAAAAAGACATACACAAATGGGTCACTGCACATTTCCCATACTGCTTTGCATGATGTGTGTGACCTTGTGTGTCTCATTACATTTGTGACCCGGCCCTGCTCTCGTACTGCTCGAGGGCCTTAGTGTGAAATTGCATAAATGTATGAAAAACATGAAGTGACATGGGAAAGCTTTAGTAGCCTGTGAGTGCGTGTGTATGTGACAGAGAGAGAGAGAGAGAGAGGACGCAGTGACGCAGCATGACTTTACAAAAATGATATCAATTAAACGTTGGGGAAACAAACGTCCATAGAAAGAACAGCAGTGTGTGTGTGTGTGTGTGGAGGACAATGGAGCAGCACTACTCACTAGCCAGGCAGACAGACAGGAAGTGAATTGTGATTGGTGGAAAGGGGGAAGCAAACAGGAAGCATTTCCCTGTGAACTGCCTGCTCCCATGTTCCCATGTCAACACACACACACACACACACACACACACTCACACACGTTACCACAGTTTTCCCATGTCACCCTGTGTTGTTCACACACATTCATATATACACACAACCATGGAAACGTACACTTTCTCTTATTCTCTCATTTCTCCCACAGATACAGGTCACTGGTCTTTTCCCACTTTAACCCCTCTGGCAAGGTGCTCACACACACACACACACACACACACACACACACACACACACACACACACACACACACACACACACACACACACACACACACACACACACACACAGGTGCCCTAAAACGACCTGAGTGCCAACCTCTGTGCAGAAGAATTGAATAGAAGTGAATAGAATCTGCTGACAGAAAACGGTTCACACAGCTCTTGTTCTTGTTATTTTTAACTCCTTTGACAATTCATTTTACTTTTCTTTTAGAGAAATTTGAAAAATTGTTGCACTGGACATTTTTCACCCACTTGGTCCGTATTTTAACATGCATCAGCTACACTTTATTTGAGCAACGATTAGTCGATCCACAGAAAAATAATCTATTTTGATAATTGTTTAACCGGTGAAGTCATTTTTCATGCAAAAATGGCAGAAAATGCTGTTTTCAGCCTGTCAAATATTGAGATGTCCTGCTTTTCTGTTTTATGTCCTATTAAGACGAATATCTTTGGGTTTTGTACTGAAAAAACAAGACAATTAAAGACATCCCCTTGGACTTTGAGAAACTGGGATGGACATTTTTCACTATTTTCAGACTTTTTATAGACCAAGCAATCAATCAATTAGTCTAGAAAATAATTGGCAGATAATGAGAATAATCATTAGCTTCAGCCCTTAGTGGGTTGGATGCACCAATATGGTAATTACATACCGATAACAATAAACGACTGTTGTGGGCAATACTAAGGTGGCAACCAATAACATTACACTTCCTACGACTTTTGTAAAACAAATTGTAGTTAATTAGAAAAGCCATATTTATGACATTCTTTGTTACAGTGTCCAACAGGCAGCGATGCAATTGCCTGAAACATTATCATACTTTCCATATTTATTCATTGTGCTATTTTAAGAAAAGGCCTCTCATTATAAAACGTAATTATCAACTTTAATTAAATTATCCAAAACAACAAGCGGCTGATAAATCAATCGTACATCCCTACAACTCATAACAGCGTGCTGTACACCAATTCATCAAGATTATGTATATTCCAATAAAGTGTCATGTGGTTGACTTCCTTTTGCCTGATTTTATAAACAAAATACATTCAGAGAAAAAAGCAGATTTGTTTTGCCAGCTATAGTACCAATGCATTCAAACTACATAAAAATGTACTTGATTTAAATTCGTAAACCACAATTTCAAAACTGAAAAGAACGGCTACTCTTTCAAAAGAGACGTGTAAAACTCAAAATCAGTTATTGTGTAATACAAATGGTATATTTTAGATTTCACAAGAAGGATGCGATGATGAAAAACGTGAGGTCTAAAAATGGCTGCTGACCGCGACACCAATCAGCTTAAACGTTTGTCAGCATCAATAAATTCAACGACACGCTGATGACACAAACATTACACTGCTGTAGTTGCTCTGTGTGTGTGTATGTTTACATGCGTTTAGAAAGATACGGTTAATGACATTACAACCCATCAATGTCAATGTCTGTGTGGCATGATTGACAACTGATCCATTTGATGGATTGGATTGGTAGAACGTGTCCTTGGAAGGACGTTCGGGTGACGTAGTAAGATGAGGGTCAGACTGAGGGTAACGTCAGTCTCTGTGCGGGGACAAGAATCTAGGAGAAGCTAAACCTGCACAAATGAGATGAAAAGAAACCGTGTAATTCTCAAGGCACCCGCAAAGGGTGAAATGCAGCCTCAAACTTTGCTGCCAAACAAATAGCGTGTCGGTACTTTTGTGCTATTTGCAAGTATCCAAATGACGTAATATGCATATATTTGGTGCATATGACTCTTATTACAAAAACAGTCCAATTCACAGAGATCAGCACTAATAGCCACACGCAGTTAGAATAAAATGACATGCGTCTTCAGAGAGTTGATGGTGAGTGAAGCACATTTAGGCTATAAGGCGTGTCCCGTCCAGACTCTCCAGCCATCATGGCAGCAGTGACTGTAGCCAGGCGAAGGCTCAAACTCATTTATTTTGGGATGCAGTGACAGTTCCCTAGTTCTCTCTCCCTCCCTGACACACTTTAATACTTTTATTTAAGTTTACATTGAACCACAGAATATGAGAATTGACACTCACCTATCAGCGATCCATTCAGAAACAGTGCCACTCCTATCAGTGTCCCGATACAAAGAGCCAGGATGAATGGTCTCCGCCGGCCCCATCGCAGAGTGCAGCGGTCGCTGGCCGAGCCGATCAGCGGAGTGAACATGAGGCCGAGGACCGGACTGAGGAACCATGTCAGACTGTAATACTGCTCCGGAAGACCTGCAGACAGACAGAGAGACGGACAGATATGAGTGACAGGCTCAGATGTAGAGAGAAGTGTGAACTCTTAATCCAGCGATTTTGAGCCACATTGAGACAGATGCCTAAAGATAAGCAACAAGCGACTCAGATTTGACCATGGAGTTTTTCTCTCATCCACAAGGGGGTGCAAGTAACATCCAAATTGTAGGAGTGAGAGGCATCATTTTTTATTTGAATGGTTTTAATTAAACTGAATATTTAATAGAATTAGCCTTTAAGATAGAAACAACAGTATGATTTTACTGCCATTTTATTTTATTAATTTCTTTCATTCGTTCTCTGCACCAGATATAGCCAAGCCGAGCTCATTTTCATCTATAGTCTGTCAGCAGTGGACACCTGTGATACGCAGGTTGACGTAGTAAAAGAAAACAGTCCGTTTTTATATTCTACCAAACTTCATAGTAATAACTGTCTGGACTGGAATCAGCTGTGACAGGTTCATATGCAGCCGACTGGTTAAAAGACAGCGTTGTTCACTTTTAGCAAAATTAAATAACATATCCGGCAGTTGTAATGTTAATTTGAACATAATTTATAATTTGATTTAAAAAAAGACTACTTATGTTAACTAGAGAGAGGGTGGAGGGCACAGACCTCCGCCAAGGCTATGTCCTATCTCACAATGTTAGCGAAAGTGAACAAAATATTTTTGCATCCGCCCCGTGATTCGGATCTGCTCCAAAATGTAATGGGTTCTTCCTGAGCCCATGCTCCCCCCTTTCCACCAAGTTTAATAAAATTGGGCAGTTAGATTTCCCGTAATCCTGCCGACAGACAGACAAACTCACACAGCTTCCAGACATCTCAGTCTCTGGGGAAAAAAACTACAGATTGTGTCTAAGTTTAAATACCTTGGCATCACTATTGACTTCAATCTGTCCTTCACGTCGCATGTTAAAAAAAATAGCAAGAAAGGTTCGTCAACCTCAGCAATTTCAAATTTACAAGGAACTGGAAGTCCACTAATGCTGCCAAAATGTTCAAGAACGCAATGATCCTCCCACACATCACGTGCTGCCTGTTTGTACAGGGATTCTATTGGTTTTAGCGCATTTTTAATGACCTTTCCTCAAATTGTCAAACAATAAAAACCCAGACAAGAAGCCACAAAGACACCAACATTCTAACATTTTGAAAAAAGTATAATCTTCCAGGCTGGGAAAACATTGTTAAATACGGTAGACTGTGTCTCGTCTTCAAGATTTTACACAATATGGCTCCTCCACCACTCCGTACTTACATCACATTAAAAACCAGCCGAATCACTTGAGCAACAACTAAGACAAAAAAATTGTTTTGCTCACTTACAGCAATTACCATACCTTCTCTGCAACATTAAGAGCCTGGTTTATTAGAAATCAATCTTGTGTGTCATTTGTTATTACCATGATTAGTGTATGAGCAGCTTCTGCTTATCATAGTCACTGTACATACTGTTCCACAGTTCACCAGGACTAAAAATGTGTTGTTATGCTATTTGTTCTTTGTCGTCATGCCATTGTTGATTGTGTGTGTTATAAGAGCTGTCTCTCTTGTCTCTGTGTAGTGCAGGAATCTGTTTGTATCTGGATATTTATTCATTGCTTTCTATCCTTTTATTCCTGAATCACAGGTACGTAGCAACATAAATGAACCGTTGTGTTTGTGTTGTCGCTTCAGTTACTCAAGAGTTGACCTGAGGCTGACTTTTTCCAGCTCAGACTGTGAAAACAAACGCAAAGGAAAAAGGAGGGAAAAAAAAGCCACGGCAACCGTACGCAAAAGGAGGTTTTATCTCAGAATTATTGAGCATCTGTGTGAACATTCGCTCTGGATTATCACACAAAGGACCTGTGTGCTGGTTAGAGCAGAGAAAAATGAACAGGAGTGTGGAGACTTTTGTGAGAAGCAGAAACAACAAGAAACTTCACCAACAGTACTTTGTCGATGAACTCATAAATGCACGAAACAAACAAAATTGTGCGGCTTCTTTTGAAAAGTATTAAATCTTTAAAGTCTTCTCATTTTCCTGTCATTTCTGACTACTAGGACTTAAATATATTCATTAACACTTATGAACTTGAAAACAGGAGATCATAAAAAGTAACTGAAAGTGATGCTGGCTAAAAAGAACCTCTCTTTTATTTAAATATTTCATTTTTATTTATCAGAGGAAAGTGTAGAACTGGGGGAGAGAGGGAAGGGTTTGACCTGCAAAAAAGGTGCCAAGGTCATAATTGAACCCAGGACGTTGCGATTTCGTGTCAAGCGCTTTAACAACTAACAAGCCTCTTTTAAAGCCTTCGTTGAGTATTTAAAATATCAAAGAATATCCACGTCCTGAGTTAAATGAATTTGACTTGACCTTAAACTGCTGTACACTGTTGTGTGCATGTGCATGTGACTTTTTCCTGAGCACACATTTTGTTATTTTGAGCTTCAACTTTCCACTGCCGGAAACAAGATGAGGATTAAAAACACACGTCGCATGACAGGATGTCAAACTAGGATGGAAAAATGGAAATAACTATGTATCTTTAGTTTGGCAGTAAACACGCAGACACACCCAGGATACAAAAACACTGCCCAGTAAACAAGCTGTCAATAGCTATGAATAATACCAGACAACACCTTGCACACAAACCTGTCATCGACCAAACCAGTTCTTAATTAATCCTTTATGTAAGATCATTGAGGTATCAGGGCTTCACCCTTTAAATACACACTCACACACACAAGACGTTACTTCACACATGGCCTGAGTTCATAACAACAGTACATGATAATTGATTTTTTTCTAAAAGACACGATTGTATACATTTGCTAATTATGTAGTAGAATATATATATATATTTTACTATTACCACCTTATGATATTCGCATACTACAGACTAAGAGGTTCACAGGTATTACAGGAAAGCCGTTTATGCATCTGTATGGTGTAGAAACACCATCTTTTTTTGGTAGTAAATTAGTAAAAATAATCATTTCTGAATAAGGCCTGGTGAGAAAGTAGCAGATTGAAAAGCAATACACTAGCTGAGATGATCAGAGACGCCATTTACCTTTAAAGAATCTAATGTTATTGGATTCTTTTTTATATTTGACAGTTAAACACTAATTACAATAAACATATTATTGCTGTGCCTGGATTTTGCATTGTCAAATATCTACAGGCAGAACGGCCCAACATCAGCAGGTTTGCCTCATTTTTAATGACAAAGTGTCGTCAGCCAATCAGGGCCCAGTATCGTGGTGGCAGTTGTACACCTGTCACAGTAAAGTAGTGAAAGCAAGTGAGCAAAAGCTGATTCATAGCGTCTTTATCAAAGCTGTGAGTCAAATCTATGGGTATGTTTCAAAATAACAAGGGTAAGGACAAATATAAAGAATATACCGTACGTATATCTGCCAAAGGGATTAACTTGTGGAACGGTTGTGACTATGAATTAAGAATGTGTAGTTCACTTTGCAAATTAATAAAAAGCAAAAGAAAATAAGGTGGTAAGCGCATATAAAACGGAGCTATGATTATTATTGTGTTTGAAACTTTTGGACACATGATTTCCCAGAGCAGCTGAGAGGAAGAAGGAGGAGACGAGAAGGAGGCAGAAAGTCTTTTAGCTGAGTGAAGTCAGCTGCATCACAGATAATTAAATCAGGTCTCACCGTCAACCAGTCGCTTAATGCGGCTCAATAAGGGAGAAGACAAATACATTAAATGCCATTTGGCCGCCACACTATCCTTCTCGTACAGAGACGAGAGAGACAGACACTGAAAGTATCTTCTCATGGGGTCCGTCTGATAATGTCTCTGCCTGCAGTTTGAAGGCACGCAAATAATTATCTGCTTAAAGCTTTCAACAACATTAAGAGGTTTGAGTATGCCTCAAAAAACAAAGTGCAGAAAATTAGATAATATATATATATATATATATATATTATTTTATTGTATTTAAGTGGGACAATGCCCATAATATTTATTGCATTAGATATCTAAAGACAGGGGCCACCAGTTCTGGTAAAAACCATACATCCCAACCATACTGTAGCTTTTTATTTAAAAAAACATTTATTTTATTAAAAAAACATTTATTTTATTAAACCTTAATCAGTGGTCAAACGCACAATATATATAATTGTTCTGTGACTCAAAGCAATAACAAAACACTATAAAGTAAAACAAAACTACCAAGATCTAAAAAGTGTATTGTGAAAAATGTGGCTTGAAACTGGATAAAACGTACAGTAAATGTATGACTTCTGGCAGACAACCACAACGCTGCACATGCTCAAAGGGAATATAAAACAGATTTAAATCACAGATTTCTGTGGGTTTGAAAATTGTTGGAAACTTGTGTGATGGTGTATTTCTCACCTCTCATTTTTAAAAAGGTTTGTGTGTGTGTTTGTTTTCATCCTGTAAGCAAAAGTTAGCGTAACTTCTAAAGAGTATCCCTTTAAATGATTTCAAGCCATAATCCCAGCATATTTCTTTTTATTAAATCTAGTGTAATCACAAAGGAGGAGAGACAGTGTGTTACCTATTACTGCAGATCAATATGAGGAAGATGCCACTGTATTTCATTCCTCAGAGAACAGAAGAGATGGAAAGCTGGAGAGTGAGAGCGAGTTGATGGCAGCTAATTTGATTGATACAACATTAGGCTCTTATTAATTTAAAACGCATTTTCATATTTCTCAAACAGACCTCTGTAATGACACGAACATCAATAACTGAGTGCCATGATATCTAATCATCAAGAGCTTTTGTAAAATGTCCCCACCTCCCACACAGATCCATTAGGAGGCCTTTAGCTCCGTTAAGTTTCTGAATATAGAGTGTGAGGTGTGACTGCATCCAGATCATTTGCTTGGTAAATTCAGGGAAATCTCGCGTGAGTCAACACAGCCGGTGTCTTTGAGTGTGATGCTGTCAGCATGTGAGATTTTCTGAGATGTTTGGGTAGAAGATGTTTGTTTGCAAAAAGGCAGCTGTCATGTAAAAACCTCGTTGCTGCAAACAAGGTCATTTTCACCGCTGCTGATAAATCACACGTTTCTCTATGGCAAGAATTATGGTCTGTAGACCTCTCACAGTCCGTGACGCAGTTGTTTAAGTCACCAACATGATTTCCAATGATAGAATTGTGCTGCGTCATTAAAAAAGCGCCAAGTTACAACTCTGTAACCTCGGGATTAAGCGGGGTATTTTCCCGTCTGTTTAAATGATGTTTCACAGTTCGCTCATGCAGAGATGGGTCAATGGAAACATGTCCCCTATGGTAGACAAAATGTTTGGTGTGCCAGGCCTGAATGTAACACTGACAAGCAGAAGCACTTCACACCTTTAACACCCTATGAAACCCAAGCATCAATTTTTATTGCTGCAGGATTTTTTTTTTTTCTCCCTTTAAAACTGTTTCCGTAAGACTCTGATCAAAAGAATTATGACTTTTTTTTTCTTTGAGGATTTTGTGAATACGTCTTATTGGTATTATACTTTTCTTTTTATTAGTAAAGTTTTCTATCACTAAAACATTTTACAACAAAGGAAAAAAAATACTGCATGTTAAACACTTAATTGGAAAATTGTTAAAATTGGTCCAAAACAAAGAGCTGTGGGAGACAGCCATGTTGTTTGAACTTGTACAAGAGGAATGTCTTACAGTATTACTATTTTCCCAACAAGAATGTTAATATGATACAATTACTAGTGGGGGCGTTGGGGTATGCAGTGTTTGTCGACATTCCGTCAGGAATATAACAGCTAACAAGTTTCAAATAGATGTTGCAATTCCACAACTGTAGGCTTCAGAGGAATTTTTTGTAGGGACAAAAGTCTGCCAGGAACACAGGTAGGTATGAGGTGTTTTACAAGATAATTATGCATGCTGGGCACTTTTCTTTAGGGTTATTTCTTGCCTTTTTTAGAGAAAGGACAAGAAACATGGAGAGAGACACATCCAGATACATGGTCTACATGTTGGACCACTACCATTGTGTCACATTGACGCCTTCTTTGCCCTCACTTTATAGGTTGTGCACAACTGTCGACCTCGGTGTTTCTCATGAGCGGGTAAACAAGGCTTGACCCCTGTCGCCGTCATGACCAGGTCTTGGGAACCCTGTCACCACGGCGACTCCATCACCTTCACTTCCTGGCTCCTAATATGGCCGTGTCAGCCACACATGGCTTCCTGTTGCGGGGTTTGTTCAAACTAAGGAAAGCTTTGTTTCTCTTACATTTATTTTTATTCCCCCCTTTCTGTCTCTCTCACACGCATGCAAACACACACAGACACACACACACACACACAAATAAGACACTAGTATGCGCACATACAGCATACACGTACAAAAGGCACACACACACACAATACCTGTTAAAAGTCAAACAGTGGCACAGCCATAAAGAAGGCGACAAAGCAGCAGATAGGAATCTGTCTGTCTGTAGGTTTGTCAACATCAAAACAGGAAAACAGTTTCTATTAAACAGTTCCTCCCCACAAAACAAACACACACACAAACGATACAGTTAAAACACAGCTAATAAATAAAGACATGTCTCTGTTCCCACACACACACACACACAGTTTAGACTCACCTACTATAATAATAGCTAAGTTCCCACACACTTCTGGTACTGTAGGTACAAACACACACACACACACACACATACATACACAGCGAACAATACTGGGAGAATCAAGAGGCAGGAAGTATTTCAGAAAGAGAGAAAAAGAAATGAGCGGAGTGAAGAGACATGGAGGGAGGAAACAGAGAGGAGGAGTGTGAGAAAGGATAAAGATGAAAGACATTAAAAAAAAAGGGAGAGGATAAGGTGAGAGAATGAGGGAGGAAACGTGGAGGACAGAGAAGGAGAAAACCGGAAGGATGGAGAAACCGAAAAAAGTTCCTATTCAAGCCAGCAGACGGCTGTGAGAGCTGCTGATTGATTGTGGGAAAGAAAAACGTACAATCTGCTCCATCTATCATCAAAGCGCTCATTTTACTATGCACATTTCCTCCACACACACACACACACACACACACAAAATATGGAGTCCGATGTGTGACTGTTGGGAGTACAGACTGCCCATTCATCACAACTTCTGTGCAGTCTTTATGTGTTTCTTTATAGACTTCATAGCTTGTTTAATCTGGGGGGAGTTTTTTCAAAATCGCATTTTGTGAGAAAAAAAAAAAATTACTCAGATATTGTGTTTTTAAACACACTTCAGCAGAGAAAATGTGCTTTACGGAATCACAGGACCCAGAATTCGATCAAATGAGTTCAAACAAATGATGCCCACTGTTTCCTTCTTTAAAGTCTGAGATCCGCTGATAAATAAATACTATGAGACCTCCTACCTAAATCTCAAATATTCTCAACAGTCCTCTCCTTGTTTTCAGGAAGATCTGAATAAGGACTACTGTATTTCTGTGTTTTGCACTTTACACTACGATTTGTTTTGAAATTATTTCCTGAAGCTACAAGAAGCTTAGGGGAAAGTTGTAGAAAGTGCTCTCTGTATTCTGTTGTTCTGGAAATTATTTACTACATAAAAACAATGTTTTTAACTGTTGTAAACATGCTGAAATCTCACATAATATATTAATATTGTATTCTACCTATCCAGCCAGGCTTTTGATTAAGAATTTTTTTGTCACTTCAGTATTTAAGATTAATTTATCATATTTTATTGTTTAATCCCTTATGTTATTGTATCATTTTATTATTTTTCATTGTTATTATATTTATCAAATTTTTTATTTCACATTGTTTTACTCGGTGACTGTTTATCATAGCTTTTTTATTTATTTTAATACTTTTTTATATATTTTTATTGTCTCACATGCATTGATCTCAAATTGTTGAATTGTTTGTTGTTTTCACTTGTTCTGTTTTGTTTTCTGCTTGTCAGTCATACTGTCTGTGTATCCGAAGTCCGATATAGCTTTTTCTTATGTGCCATTAGCTCCATTTTTGTCCGAAAACTAGTAAAAAGTCATGCCGTTGCACTGAGCGACATGTTCATTTATTACCATGAACTTGAGCACTTTATTTTCAGTCAATCCTGCAGCCTCCTGCTGCCGTTAATACTTACTTTTGCACCGAATGTGTATTAATCGGAAAAAATAGTTCCCTATACGTGCACTATTTACTCGTGTAAAGTAACGTTTGCTAAAAACGACAGAGCCAAGCTGTTTTAGGAAATTACTGATTTGTGAGCTGCTTTTGAAGATTTGCACATTCCATAGCAACAAATCTGATGCTTTAATCCATTTTCTTCTTGATCTTTTCTCCTTACTGCACAACTGCTTCGTCCAACATGACTCTATATTTTGGGTCATTTTAATTACACAGTGAATACAAATTCCCTTTTAAAAGCTGTAATAATGTGCCGTAAGGGATGTATCTTTTCTCAAACCCTCCATTCCTATCTCTGAGTTTTCTACTTCACCTCCCATGATGATGATAATGTTATGTCTATCCTGTAAACAACTATCGCTCTACCCCCAAGTCTACGCGTCTCCATCCCACTCTCCGACTTCCCCTTTCTCTACCACTCCTCCAAACAAAAGTCCAATATCTCCTTCCAGCTCCTATAAACCCCAAACTGAAATCAAACAATCTGACTTTCTCCTCAAGAGCCAACAAACATCAACCTCCTTCTCTCCTTCTTTCCCTTTATCTCTCCTCTCCCTCGGTTCCCATCCCTCCCATTCCTATTCGCCCATAAACACAAAACAATCCTTTCATATCCTTCGCTGGCGTGAGAAAACCACAAGAAAAATGACAAGCGTCCTGAAAAGAGCCGGAGAAATGGTGTGAAAGTGAGAGTAGGACAGAGGTCACGAAGGGGAGAAAGTGGGCAGGAAGGAAGGAGGGTGAGAGCGAGAGAGTGAGGGACGGAGAGCAGGAGGGAAGGAAAGGAAAGGAAAAGAGGAAGCAGGTGTTTTGGATTAAACAAAACATGTGAACTGAGGCAGGTGTAGCATTTGGAGAAGAGGAAAGAAAGCAGAGAAATGCCACAGATGGACTTTGGGAGCATATTTGAAATATTAACATTAATATTCTATAATTGATAAGCGTCTGGTTGTAGGTTTTATGCCAACACTAGCTGAAGGCTGTGTAATGTAAGACGTTTGTGTCTCTGCGGCTAACTAGATAGCTTTGGTGTATTCCTCCACTTAAAAAAGGGACAAATTGTAGAATTTATGCAATTATGTAGCTGTGGCACCAACAATACTTCGGTCAGGTGTTTGAGTTTTGGTCTCTGATGCTGTTAAAGGTTACATCAGCAACAAAGGAGGAGAAACTATACACTAATTCTTTTGATTATCAACTTTTCAAATATGCAAGTGTGGGTTTTTTGGCATTTAAAAAAAAAAAAACTGTTTTTGCACCTTAACCTTTGTTTTTGTGCTTAATTTAAATCATCTTGAACATTTATTTCTGATGATCTGTGTAAAACAAAAAGCTGCATTACCGCACTGTGATTCAAAGTTGTAAAACAATAAAACATTAGTTCAAATTCATTTTATAGGCACTGTAAATGTTGGGCTAACAGCTTTATAACTAACACAGAACATCCTGCAGATATTTGTGGAACCTAGTGACCCAAACGCTGCTGAGATAAAAGTGAATTTAAAAAAAGGCACCAGCTTGTGCTAACTGCAAACTTACTGTAGTACTGCAGTAAAACATCAATCACACACACACACACACACACACACACACACACACACACACACACAC
>CALSCE010010855.1:13042453-13055196 GCA_943593645.1 Bovichtus variegatus | reverse complement strand
AAATATTACTGTAAGTGACATACGCGTGTATTTTCTACAAACGTTTTCTGATTTAAACAATGGCAACGTTTTGAAATGGTCACTTGTTTCATGTACAAAAACTGTTGTCATTCTCCTGTTCAGAAATTAAAATGATGCATTCTGTGTATGTGTGTGTGTGTGTGTGTTTTGTATTTTTTTTTTTACCAGTCTTGCATTCCCAACGTGGCAGGTGTGTGTGAGGGACCAGCTGGAGGCATCAAACACCATCACCTTTCCCACGCTCACAGACACCCATAACTGACCTGAAACACACGCAGCATTTATCAGTTATTACTCAATACCTTATCTCAAACTTGTGACCTACAGCTGCCAGTGTTGACTCTTTCAGGAGGCCAAGAAGGAACTGTGAATACCAACCAACTGTTTGAATGGAAACACATGTTCAAAACTATTTTTCTGCTGCCTGACTACACCCCGGCTTCACCTAACGGCCCGATTTCCTCCAGCGTACACAGCACTATTTAAAAAGCACCGCTGGTGGAAAGAAAAAGTAAGTAACGTCCTGTGTTTCATAGGAGGAACGACAGAGAGGGACAGTGGGACATAGAGGGGAAGGAGAGAAAAAGAGAGAGAGGAGAGCAGGGAGAAGAGGAGGGGGGGGTAGGAGTTAACTGGCAATATGCCAGGAATTCAATTGAGTGACCTATATTCAAACCAGAGAGCCAGAGAGAGGCAGAGAGGGAGGATCTGAATAGCCAGATTTGTTCTTTTCACCACCAGAAACCTGAGCGCTGACTGCTATAGAAGAACTGAACAGAGTCTGTATATGAGTACGAGTGTGCACGAGTGCGTTAGTGCTGGGGGTCAGTCTGCCACCAGCCGGGCATCTAAGTGGCCCCAGATGGTCGTTCCACTGAAGGCAAGGCTTTGTAATTCTTTTTAGGCTGTTCGTTCTCCGTCTTCCTGCCACGTAATGCGCCAGCCTGTCTGCCCCGGCATAATAAAGTCAAAGGACTGTATACAAAGAGTAAACAACAGAAGACAACTCTTGTATTTTAAGGTCAAGTGTGATTGCTGGGATTTCTTGAGGGGTGACAGATTTAAAAGACAAAAGAAACAAAGTGTCTTAGTTAAGTTTTAAGCTACTGCCAGAACAGCTACAATGCTTCTTGGTGTACGTCCAGTCTTTGGAACTCTACTGGACTGATAAATACCATTTCTTTCAAAAGATGCTCCCTCATTTGATGTTTTTATGAAGTTAGGGAGGGCACTATCTGACACATTATCATTCCAAAACCTCTGGTAGGAGTTCAAATGTGTTGAAATCTTGTGACCATTTGTATCTTAGGGGAATGTTTTTGTATTCATTTATTCAGGTTTTCATCTCGTTTGTTACGGGTCGAACCCTCTTTGGCTCTCAGGGATCAGTTTTTTCAAAATTCTCACAAAATGCAGGGTAAATGTTACATTTGTTAAATTTGTTAAACAAATGTTAAATGTTACTTTAATTTTCCAAATGATTCAATAGTAAACTACATTTCCTCTATCTACTGTTGTGCTTTTTGACATGGTTTCATGATTCACATTTGAAAAGCTGAATTGTATATGTATGACAATTGAACCTTGAGTAGAGGCCTACACTTAATGTCTGGCTGATTTCCTTTTTTTTCCCTGTAAAGACGACTGGATGAGTAAGTGTTGTTGAGAAACTTCATGTGCAGCTTTATGACCATCTGTCTTTTTATATTGGAGGGAAACGGAGTGAGTGAGAGGTGATGACAAAGCAAAGTTCATGTGTCTGAGAGAGCGAAACCAGACACTGTCATCGCGGTGATAAGAAGACTGAGGGATTACTTGGTTACAGTTTGTACCTGGTGTGTATAGAAGTACATCTACAGCCTGAGGTGCAGCGAGCTCCAGCGAGGGGTTGATTTTATGCTTCAGCGTCTCTGAGGTTGTCTTGGGAACCATCATCGGCACTAGAGAAGCACGAAACACTGTTAAAGAGAAGCTACTAACCCTTCACAGGTGGTGAATGCACAAACACGCACTGAAAAAAAACTAACAGCAAAAAAAACTGACTGTCTTTAGTATGCAAAATGAAACCAAATGTTTTTTTGTGCATCAGAGAAGCAACCAAAGTAAATCAAAGCAAACTGATTTTATAATGCTTTCCACGTTTTGCAAAATGGGTTGTAAAAGTAAAAGCAAACAGGACAGAATGTGCATCAATAATATCCCCACCTTCCATCTTGATGCGGTCAAAGTGAGCCAGCTTCGAAGCAGCGTAGATGGCCTTACTGCTCTGAAGGCTGCCCACTACTGCGTCCATTAACAAGGCGTTGGTCAGAGCCTGCTGCATGTACTGGGGGTCCTGGAGACACAAATCCATTCACAATTACATTTAAACTTGACATGTGGCCTCTTGGATAAAGTAGACAGAACAAGTGCTTCACATAAAAAGGCATAAATAGAGATTGTACAAAGACAAAATCTAGACGCATTTAAAGTCAAAGAGATGTGGTTTAAAAATATTGCCACTTTCATAAAAAGTCTAGAAATTTGATTTTAGGGAGTAGATAATGGTATGGATTCAATTATAGATGAAAACAGGCTTACACATCTATGGAGGAATGCTATGATATAATTTATGAAATCTTTGTGGAAAGAATCACCTGCTCCATGAAGCTTCAGGAAATAAAATTGAGGAAATTTAGGAGAAGTGAAACATTTTCATTTCCCCGAAATGCCTTTCTTTCATTTACATTTTTTTAAAAAATGTTTTATCTCAAATGAAAAACTGTGTGAACTGCAGCTGTAATATGATCCCAAATAATGGAAAACATGTCTACAAAAAAGAAAACAGGCTTTGATGAGATAGATAATGTCTTGATTATTTGGTTTAAATCTTGGTGCAATACTGCCGCTTATTCACCCTGTCAGACAAGCTGGATGTCAATGTATATTTATAATAAACTGGAGAAGAGGAAATGTAAAAGTGAGAAAGGAGAGTAACCATGAGAGAGTAATGAGAGACCAAGGTGTTACAGTTACTTCATCTGGTTTCACAAAGGAAACCCTCTGACTTTGTTCATGGGTGTGTATTTATGTTCATGCCTCAGGGAATTTCAACCACACCTACCAAAGGTCACCGTAGCCCACAATGACTGACACACACACACACACACACAGACAGAGAGACAGAGAGAGAGCGAGAGAGAGAGATAAAGGCAACGTATGAGTAATAAAGGCACATGATAACTTACCAATTTATTCCGTCTCCCCCCCACGTACAGTATACTCTCATACTGGCACACTCACACTCATATCCACGCTTCAGCTACAGCTTTACCTTGTGTTGGTCAGCAATGTTGCGCCCGGCCCACATCTCTTTGACCATCAGGTTCCACAGCTCAGTCTCGGTTTTCAAATTGGCCTCAAACGTCTCCTTCCTACCCTGAACACGCAGCTTCAGGCTGGGGATTCGCAGGAGCAGGAAGGGAGCCGAGGACACTTTCACCTCCTGCAGGAAAAGAGAGGAAGACAGGATCAACATATATCTGCATTGGTCAAGCTTCTAGCCCTTATTGAAAGCACTTTTTTCTTCTTTTTTTACTCTCCTCACATCGTTTCTTCTCCTCTCTTTAATCTTATTTGTAACTACTTGTAAACACTTTTGTCCTTCCTCTTGTCTCACCTCTAAATCTCGGTACTGTGCCACCTCCACGTATCCCGGTCGTCCGTCGGTCAGCAGGAAGAGCCGTCTCTGAGTCATGGCGATCTTCCCCACACCGCGGCTCGTCTTCACAGAGGAGGAAAGCTTGAAGACGCACTCGCTGGGCTCAATGTGTTCCATGACAGACGCGGGCAAGCACACCTGAAAATCAAATAAAAACAGCTGAGTTCAGCTGAAAACCCTTTCAAACTAAAACAGGTTTTACTCATGGCCTTGAAGTTAAAAATGATACCTTTAAGCCTTACTACAGTAAAAAAAAGTAATTGTCAAACGCATGTATAACCCTGACAAGTCATTATAAATCAAAAATATCTACTTTAATATTATAATATAATGTTTTTATAAATCTAAATATCTATTTTACCAAAACGAACTACCATATTCATTTACTTTGCAGTTCGGATGACAAAATTAATTAGAATTATTAATCAATTAAATAGCTTTGTTCTTTGCAAATGTTTGCTAATTCTTAATTACAGTTTAGGTTACTGATAGCTAACATATTACAATATGTAACATCAGGGACCACAATCATAATAAATCCTGGACTTTGTCATGTTATCCCTGATAATGGCACATACACTATTTTTTTTACTACTGATACTACAAATAAACTAAATTAATTTAATTGTTTGGGTAGTCAAGTTTCCACTAACCTTATTAATCTTTACATGTATTTTTTTTAATTTTTATTTTAAAATCAGACAGCGTTGTTGGGACAAATTCAGTATTTCACTCAGACATCTGAATAATTTGCATCTAACAAGATTTAGAGCAACTATCTCAGTTCTCTTTCAGATACAAGGAATCCCGGCTGTGGTTTACCATCACACTGCAACACAATCTGTCTCACTCACAAACCTTAAATGTTTAAATAAACTGAACGAAATAAAGCTCTAATGCTAAACAACATAAACTTAGATGTTTATTGATGTTTCCTGATGCTGTTTTTATGCTGTTTTAAACAGACGGTAAATAACCTTATAATTTTTTCTGTATATTTAAGATTTGGGCCTAGAAGTTTTATGTTACAAGGAAAACCTACATACAGACCTCCTGTGCTTCTGCCTCAGTCTCCTTCCAGATGGTGTAGAAGACTCTAAACAACTCTGGCCCAACCTGCTTCTGATGCCCTGCAACAAATGAACACACACTTGTGTCAACATTACGTATCCTGTATTACTCTGTCAGCAGATGACATGTGACACTTCAAAAGAAAAAATTAAAATGTATCAAGAAATGGTTGAAATGGATGAGCACCATTTATAGACATGCTCGGCTTCATGGAGGAATTTTGGATGGAAAAAAATCTAACCCGCTACTTCATTACACCTAAAATAAAGAGTAAATTGGTGCACATCAAATATTAGATAAGATATGTCTCACTTTGGTTGCTGAACGGGCAAAATCTTTTTCCAAGCAGCCTAATCTACCAGCATGCCTGCAGAGCGAATCCTTACTGTATTACAACAATGACTACATACAGTACACTGTGCAGTCCCCCACACACAACCAACTTCCTGTTCAGGCACAGTCCTCTGTCATTCAGCCACTGAGTAATGGTAAAGGTTGTTAAAGGGCACAATTTAAAAGGAATTTTTTATTCTCAACTCAAAATTCAGTGTCATAACCACAGCTGGACAATGACTTTGTGTTGCCTCTGTTCACCTCTCACCTCTAAATGTAAAGTCAAGTACTCTGCAGTTGGAGGTTTGTAGCTGCTAACCCGACTTCCAACACTTAAGACAGTATCTCTTTCTCCAGTGCAGGTCAGAAGAGGAAAATGTGATATTTGCTTAGTATACCCAACAAGTTTTCCAATCACATAATGTGGAAGGCAAGATAAGCTCTCACTCCAACATTTCTTCCTGAAGAAAGGTTTTATTTGGCTAAAACCTGAGCTTTAAGAAAAAGAAAAAAAAGTACCTCACGTCTCTGTTTCCAAACGCCCTTCCTCCCCTGGGTCTTATCTTAAATACGTTTAAAAAAGATCCCTAATTACTCTATAGTCTATAGCTCTTATGAGTCAAATATCTTGTTCTTCCCGTTTACAGGGTGTCCAATCTGAGATCACAGGAATGTTACAGGTCACAGCGGCTCTCACGCTGGCTGCTCGTAATGTTCACAATGTATGAATTGTGGTGTTCAAGTCTGCTCAGTAACCGAGTAAAATGTGCCATTAGCCACCAGTTAGGTGAATAGTAAAGTAAAAGTAAATGACAACTGGAGTCCTGGTTAGACCTATGACACCAAACACCCTGCATAACAAAATGTCCTTCTTCAAGAAGGGGTGAGGTAATGATTAACCAGGGGAATAAATGTTTGCCTGGGAAAAGGAGAGAAGGCGGGGTGTAGTGGGATATTTGCGTGAATGAGTGTGTGTGTATGCTGAGGCAGCATCTTGGAGGTTGAGAGAAAAGTTCTTTGAGACAGCCTGTTTGATCAAAAGAACGGGAAAAGGCCAGAGCTGCTCTCACAAATGTCCATTTACGGTACGTAATATGGATTTTACTGTATAAACACGTATGCATATGCAGTATACTACACAACCTACCGACAGTTAGAGCGTCAAAGAGTCTATGTATGGTTCCCTGGTCTTTTACAATGCCGGACTCTTGGATGCATTTCACAAACTCCTCCAGCTGCATGTATGTTTTCGGCAGCTGGAAACGCTTCACTGCATCTTTCTCGTGCTCGTTGCCGTTGCGAGCACGTTCACGTTCCTGATCCCTCTTGACCCGACTGATGAGTCGTTTCAGTTCTGGCCGCCTGTCCGCCTGTGGAGAGATTTTGTCAATTAATATTACAGTGCTCATCAATGTGGTTATAATCATCAAAAGTTATCCACAGCTTCATATCCTGACACACCTCAGAGATTGTGAATCGAGTTATTGATAACCATGACAGAGTACTTTTTCTTGAGTTCATGGCGTTTCTTTGCCAGGTGATATTTGATGTAGCGCTGTACCGAATGGTCTGCATTCATAACGTTGACATTTGAATTATAAATCAACATCAGAGTGGTATTTTTTTTTTGCATGTCTATTCATTCCGTTTAAACCCTGATATTACTGCACAGTCCTGCACATGAAGATTCGGCTACACTAATATCATTAGTATTATTCTATTTGTAGAATTAGATTCCAGGTAGCAGCAATCTAACAGCAACATAAAATACATTTATATAACCACAATAACAAAAAATCTATTTATTTTTTCACTTTTTTTAGGGTGATGATCTCCCAAAATATAACATCAGAAGCTTCATCAATAAACCTCAAAAGAAGCTTTGAATGTAAAAACATGACATTCGGTACAGCCCTAACTTGATGTGTTGTACACAATATGATTGCTCAAACTCAACGTGACTAACGTATATAAATCAGGTGAACATGACGCAATTAACTGAAGTGAGTCCAGATAACAGCATTTACAGCTAGCACAGTACAACCCAGTGTCCTCATTGGTGACAGACTGACCTGTAACCGTTCAGCTTCTGGCAGAGAGTCAACCAGTGACTTAACCATCTGAGACGGGAAGATATCCGAGTCCGTCTTATAAAGACTCTGAAAGTCCTCCAGTGCATCCAGACGCTTGTTGGACACAGTGTTTACCAAACCGCGCAGGTAGTGGTACCTAAAAAGACCCGACAGATGGATTGGGTTATCGGCAATTTAGTTGTCTAGAAGTCAGTTGGTTAAATAGGATGTAGATAATATTTGTGGAACTTAAATTATATTCAATTAAAAAGGTTTTAATCGGGGGCAATGAGTGCTCCATCAATTTAGGTTATTTTAAGTTATTTTTGTCAAACTTAGCCCAGTACAATTTTCAAATGAATTTCTAAATTATGAAATTAAACAGTCACTCGTCACAGTATGGATGTTTTTTTAAATGTACAACTCGTGGGATATAAACTACTATACTATACTTATTTTTCTAGTTTGCTAGAGCGGCTGTCTCAGAAAAACTAATTTACTATTTTCTTCTGTGTTGTCTAAGATTTGCAGTTCAAACATAAGCTAAAGCAAACAACAGTCCACTGCAATAAGCAAATCCTGCAAGATAACTTTCCAGCATTTTATTTACTTTATTTCAAAGATTTTGTTTCGTTATCAAGTGACTATCATCTACATGGTTCAGGAAGTAAAAGTTGTTCAAATTAATCTGAGAGATATATGAATATTGTGCCAGAAATACTAATATACTGTATCAGCATTTCTTGATGAAAAAAAAAAAATCACTTTAAAGACCATTCAGATATTAAATATTATACGATTTTTTTTAAACAATAAAATTTGCAAAAACATTTTCTCCACTCTCTGGCAGTGTGGTCGCCTCACAGTACCTGGCCAGCAGAGCAGACTCGTCAGGCAGTGTAGCGTTAATAGCCTTCCCCAGGGAAGAAACCATGTCAGAATAATAGTTCTGGACATAATGATAGGCCAGCGGAGGGGGGAAGTCTGGGAGGCGGAAAACCTTCACTGCTTTCCACGGACACTTCAACCCTGGAAGGTGACAAAGGAAATTAGAAATAGTTTGCCTCCTTATTAACTTCCACTCTCAATTAATCCAATTCCTCCAGCAGTACTGACCAAGATCAGGAGTCATCTTCCTAAGCGAGGCTGGTCTGTTGGAGCTGAGGAGAGTCACAGCGTCATTGGCAGGCTGCTGCAGGTTAGGCAGGCTGGCTCCCAGCCTCTTGCTCAGTCTGTCATTAGGGCTGGTGTAGCTGCTGTAGCCTGTCCTGGACAGATCAGACATGAGAGGACGCCGAGGAGACTCCATCATCACACGATTCCTGTAGAAAGACGAGGAGGAGACAGATGTTGAGGTTGAGCTCGTGCCCAAGACATCGGTCAGTTTTAAGCAGGTTCAAAAATTATCTTTGTCAATATTTATAACATTACATTAAGGCAATCTACTGTTCATTTATGAGGGGTGTGCTGTGCAATAAACTCTGAAGATTAAGTTTTTACAGTATTTAAATGTCTATATATAAAATCATCCAATCCAGTTATTAATTACACGAGTGTCTTTATCACTTGAAGGTGATAAAGGCGATTCCTTCCTTTTAAGAAGCACCTTATACTGCATGGTACGGCACAGCTCTATTCGACTCGATTTTTTGCTATTCCAATGGCAAAAAAAGTGGATGGTACGTTGGTACGATTGGTACCACGTCGGTAGATGTTCCAAGGGAGCTGAGACGTTTTTATTTACTTGACCCAGATTTTTTCAAATAATCATTAATTGTTTCAGCTCTACCAGGTTTAGCAAGAATAACAACTTTGGTAAATGCCGAAAATCAGTGGGCTCCTCAGTGTTGCCTGGTTACCTGTCTCCCTCAGTGATGTCAAAGTAACAGAATCATACCTGTGTGCATGGTTACGCATGGTCTGCTCCATACGGCTAAAGGTGTCTGGTTTCCTGTTCAGCCTGTCTCGCAGGAATGTGTGAAAGATATGAGTTTCTAATACCTGGGGATAACAACAAAGACAAACATGCAGCACATATTGTCAGGATTTAAGTTTGTGTGTGTGTGTGTGTGTGTGTGTGTGTGTGTGTGTGTGTGTGTGTGTGTGTAAATGTGTTAGAATCAGAATCAGAAAACCTTTATTCGTCCCACAGTGGGGAAATTTACAAATTTAGCGTACCTTCTTGTAAAAGATCTGGTCTGCTGGCTCCCTCGTCCTCAGAAACTCCTCACTGTTAAAAACTCTATGTTCATGGTTTAGAAAGTCCTGGACGTCTCTAACAAAGTAATGAAAAAGGACAGTTGGAGAGAAGAACAGTTAAGACAAAACATACAGAAACAGAGAAATTGTTTAATTCTGTGTCATATCTAATATATCAGAATGTGTTGCAAACCTAAATTTACTGACCACTTTATTTCCTAAAATCACAACTATTTGTAAAATGAAAAACACACAGAGCAGTACCTGAAGATGTTGACCACTAGTTCCAGAGCGATGTTTTGTATCCGTGTGTTGAGTCGTGTCTGCCAATCTCTGCGTTGGCATCGCAGAGCATTGGCATCGGTGCCCGCTCCAAGATGACACAGCTCTAGGTCGTAGTGAAGCTGCAGAGACTCTGCCCTGGACACACAGACGACAAGTATGTAAGAATGGGATGGTCCAGAAGGGCCTTACGGGACTTTGGGTTGACTCAGCCATTTAAACTGTGTTCCCTTTGTAATTTGATTTAGCAGGTATTTTAAGATAAATTTAATTTTAGTTCCAAATCCGTTATAGCTTTGATACAATCCGAGGCTCTACAGCCGGTTTCAAATGCCACAATGATTTCTACTAAACCTAAATTCTGCACAGTAGAGTGCTGGTACACTGTGAAGAGCTAATATTGGTATTGAGAGCAACAAGTAAGCGCACTACCGAATGCTTGAATCAGAGATCAAAGGAGTGGAGAGAAACTAGACCGACGGTAAATGACAGCAAACGAGTGCATCTAAAATAGGTAAATTCTTTCTTTCTTGGGGGGGGGGTACGCCTGTGTGTGTGTGTGTGTGTGTGTGTTACCTTGACATAAAGCTCTCAGCTGCAGCCAGAGGGATGGCCGGCAGGTCAATGGTTTCAGACCATGACGACTGAATGATGCCATCATCAACATTCACCAGAATTAGTTCCTCTGTCTCCTATACACAAAGATAAACACACACACACACACACACGTACACATATTGTAAGAACAATGTGTACAATTCATTACAGCAGTGTGACTGAGCCCTGCTTTGTCAGACTAACAGACAGCTACTGTGAAATATGTGAACTAAGCTTCTGTAAGACACTGAATAAAGATGAATGCAGCGGAGAATCAGTTATTGTTAAATACTGTACGTGAGCTCAAACAAGACATTACAAAATTGGTCATTGGTCATTTGAAATACACGCTAGCAAATTAAACAATACTTATGATAAATTTGATGTTAACTATTTGGCGAAGAGCCTTGTACTCTCTGGTGAATGGCCAAGATATTATAGAGCTTGAAGCAATATGTATTTATTTATCGATTAATTCCACTGATCCTGACTAATACGTGTAAAAAATAATTGCCAATCATAATCATAATTATAATATGTCCTCCCTAGTATAGGGAGCATTAACAGTTTGAATATTAATTTGATATCAACTTAATCCAAAATGCCAAAACACCCAATATTGCTCCCATCATCTCGGACAAGAAAGGTGAGATTTGTCGACATGACTTGATTTAAAACAAGAAAGACTGTAATTCTTGATGCTGATATTTCTATATATACAGTGAACGGTTGTACTCACTGCAGCGACTTCTTCAAAATGACTGATGTGACAGCCCATCAGGAAGGCTGTCGGAGCCATGAGGAAGTCCAGCATTCCTCCTGACAAGACAGGAACATAGGGCTGCTGCCAGGACAGAGGCTGAAAGTGATGCCACAGGAAGAGAAGACGCATGGAAAAGATGGATAAGGGGACGCTGCAGGAAGTTTCAGAATATCTCTTCGTAAAAACAAATTACTGTAAGACACAATGTTCCTCCTCCACTGACCTGCAGGTACAGCAGCAAACTCTCTGCGACCAGAGTGAGTCTGGCCCAGTCAGCAGAGAAGAACACCAGGCGCTGCTCTTGAAGGAGGCAGGACAGCACCTAGAGATACATGCAACAAAGGGTTAACTCAGCATAGGAAGATTTCTTCTTTTTAATATTTAGGATCATTTATGACATGCTTTACATTACTTACAACTTTTATTTAGTCTTATTACAACAATCTAACAATGTCCTTGTTAGTTTTTAATCACATTTAGTAAACCTCATCATGTTTTTATTGAGTCAAGTTTTAGTTGAATAAAAGTCTGGGGATTTAAGTCTTATCTTAGTCAAAGAAAACAATTTTAGTATAGTTTTAGTGAGTGAAAATGTTTGTCTTTTTTGTAATCATATTACATTTCAGTCAATCTAGTCAAGCCAAAATATAATTGTGTGCTGCCGCTGTAGTCCTGAAAGAGAACTGCTCCATTAAAAAAAAGAAAATAATAATGATAATAATAGGTCTATAATATTTATTTTCTTTTACATCACTTTATGACTTTCCTTGTGTTTATTTGCCATGCAAGAGCAGTCTTCGAGTGCTAAATTACCTTGAGCAGTGTTATGTGCGAGAAACAGAGAAAAGGAAGGTGCAGGTCGATGTCGATAACAGGGCTCTCCTGATCCTCCCTGGATGGAAGAACCACGAGGAGGGGACGGAGGCTGAAGGACTAACACACAGAAACACACACACACATTACTGTAAAGATCTAGCAATTTCAAACAGAGAGATATCTCAACTGTTAGAGAGAGAGAGAAAAAGAGAGAGAGATATCTCAACTCTGAGAGAGAGAGAGAGAAAGAGAGAAAAAAGAGAGAGAGAGAGAAAAAAGAGAGAGAGAGAAAAAGAGAGAGAGAGATATCTCAACTCTGAGAGAGAGAGAGAGAGAGAGAGCGAGAGAGAGAGCGAGAGAGAGAGAGAGAGATAGAAAAAAGAGAGAGAGAGAGAGAAAGTTTTCTCACCACATGTAGCTGTCCAGGAGGTGGTAAAGGAACCAGGGACAGCTTGGCTGAAAATTCCTTTATGGTCTCCTCAAAGCCAGCTTGTCTTGCAGGCCGCAACTGGACCAGGAGACTGAGAAGGTGGAGTCGGGGGTGGGAGACAAAGACAGGCTTAACTTGTCACCAAATCCCCTCAGGTTATCTATCAGCTTTATGTATTTAACAGAAATCAATACCAGGACAAGCAGTCTTTCAGAGCATTGTAGTAGGGGAACTTGGAGATGACACACACAGCAAAGGGTGTATAGAGGCGGGACTTTGATGAATTCCACCTGTGGCCATTATGGACAGCACCTTCCTGACAGGACTGACAGACAACAAGAAACAACTGTCTGCATTCAATGCATTCAACATGTTTTTTGTGTGTGTGTGTGTGTGTGTGTGTGTGTGTGTGTGTGTGTGTGTGTGTGTGTGTGTGTGTGTGTGTGTGTGTGTGTGTGT
>CALSCE010010855.1:13027539-13042443 GCA_943593645.1 Bovichtus variegatus | reverse complement strand
TGTGTGTGTGTGTGTGTGTGTGTGTGTGTGTGTGTGTGTGTGTGTGTACCTGCACAGCTCTGTAGTGATGCACGACAACTCCATGGGATCGGTTCCCAAACAGGTCGGTAAAAACCAGGAAGTGATAACTGTCTTCTCTCTGTTCATTGGCTAACTGAAGACCACCTATCCAATGGAAAGCAAGAAGTCTCAAGATATGCCGCTTAGCAGAGAAAGCTTAATCAAAATTTGAATGCCGCTTTTTTGTGTGGCTATTCCTTGCATTTGAACCCTGTATTTCTCCACAGTTGCAGAAAAGGTTATACTAGCTGCGTAAGATTTATTCAGACTTGTGTGATCCAACCAAGAGCAATTACGTCCTTATTTTTAGATTAATGAACTCAATGAATTTTAAGTCTTTTCTAAGGATATTTGCAGAAACCCTGAATATTTATTAAAGAAAGTTTATTCAATAAAAAAAAGACCCAACTCATTTAATCCGATGAATCTTTCTTTTCAAAGTGATGACATCATACACAATGATGAGCCTAATAATTAAATAACCCTAATAGAAACTTCAAATGTAAAACAAATGACATTCGGTACAGCTCTGGTAAGAAAGCAGTCAGGTCAAGTCTGCATACCAGTGGTTCGTTTTTAGGCATAATCTACATTGTAGACTTCTAGCAGGATAGGGAACCATGATGGTAGCTATTGAACCAGCATAGCAAGATTACAACTCAAGATTATGATCTGGGACTTTAGTTGTTCTGGTGCCAGCCAGATGGTGATCCATGATGGTAACCATAGTGCAGCTTCATCAGTCACATGACATTGTCTAATTGGATCAGTAGAAATCAAGCTTTGGATATGTAATGCGATGCGCTAAAGAAGTAAGACAAGCATACCGGGCAAAAGTAAAAACTTGTTGCTCTAGATACAGTCACTGCCAAAAAACATGTTGGTTTTACCGAGGTATCAAACTGCTGTATTTACAGAATAATTACATTTGCACCATTGTGTTATTCACAGAGGAAACACACTATACCAGGGAAACAGAGCTGCGGTAAGGCGATGAGGTCCAAATCCTTAGGAACACTGATGTCTTCTGTTGCCGAGGACGCTTCAGTACAATTGGTTGTTTCCCCATTAGGCAACACCTCTGCAGCACGGTCTCGCCTCTTCTGCAAACAGAGAAACAACAAATGTGGATTTTATTTCTGAATTTCATCAACAAAGATGCCTGCTAAATGTGATCCGAAAAGCACAATGCTTATCCACATTTAAGGTGAGAAAACTGAAAGGTAATCGTCTCAAATTGACCATTAATGCACAAGGTTGTATTTAGGGTTTCAAATTTAAAAACATTTATTTACCTTTTTGATGAAGCTCCTCCTCCTCTGGACACGACTGAAAGCTGGTCCAATCGACTGGCTGGAGTTAGTCTCCTTGGAAACAAATGGTGGGGCGTGGACCTGCAGTACCTCAGCTTCCAGTAGGGGCGGCTCGTTTAACTCACTCTGCTGATGAAGCTGCAAAGTGTATGCGAATATAAAAGTGTGAGGAATAAACACACAAGTAGAAGTAGAAGCAACAGTGATTTTATATATTTGAACTATGACAGTACACTACTTCACACTGCAAGTGAAGTATTTAGAATTTTTTTATTTTTTTTACAATTAAAAAAAGGGTAGGAAATTACAAAGATGGCTAATGATTACAACATTTTTAATGCATGTGACCAGTCAGATCTAGGTTGGGACTACCTGTTGGACAGAACATATGTATTCTCTCTTTTTATCTCAATAGTATCCAGTATAGTGTACAGACACTATCTATGAGTAGGATTTGTCGGTAGCAGTTTGTAAACACAAGATTCAAAGTTGGTTGACGCAGCAGACTCAAAGCGTTCACGCCCTTAATTAAGCATTACTTTAAGCCTCACTATCATTTAAATAGGTGAGGTATATAAAAAATGTACCCTACGTGCAGTCACGAATAGGGACATAAGCTATAGAGAAATTGTTTTGGTACCGGGCTGTTAACATGTTTACTTCTGCTGTAAAGTTGGGCATTTTAACATAGGGGTCTATGGAGATTGACTTGCTTTTATAGCCTGCCTCATGGGGCCATTCGAGGAACTGCAGTTTTTGGCAGTTTCCGGAGTTTGCTGCTAGGCCCTTCACTCTGCCAGTATTTTCTTATTTTGTTGTGTTTGGGACGTTTCTGGTGTCAACCTCTATAAAAAAAAAAAAGTAGCAACCAGGTGCTACAAAAATGGCAGACACAGCGGCAATCGGAGAAAGCTCGTTCCAACACGAGAGTGACGGGCATCCCTAACCCTATGTGGGTTATCTAACATATAACACACATAGGCCTGCTCTGGCTGTTGATATTGTGGAGATTAACTGCCCATGTGCAAAAGGTCCATTCAATAGTAATCTGATAACAGTAGTCTCCACTGTTGTGAGTGTATGTTGACACAAGCATTCAAGGTGTAAATGCAGCCGACACCGACATCTGATTGTTCACATACTTTGTGTATGCGTGTATATACACTGTATACCTGGTATACGTCTCGAAGCTTATCACTGGGCGCTCCAACCACGACACATGCCTCCAGCAGTCCAGACGGGAGGTCTGCCATCACACACACTGCCAGGAACACACACACAAAGTGCATTTAGATGAGATCATCACATAAAAGTGATGTGAACCTTTGTACTGAGGTAGATATCCCCTCAATATCTCTGGTGATATGAAATGATTGCAGGCAATGTTGCAAATCTAAGAAATAAAGTTTAGTGCTTTGTTTATTCAGGTCAATTTATTCCATTAGGCAAAAGCAGACAATGCGATCTTGTTAGTTTATGTGTAAAGCGTTTCTCAAATAGATTTCCAGATAATTTACTATATCATAATTTATATTAATAAAACTACACATACTCAATCAAGAACATTATATATTTATAACCCACCCTTATTATAATTACAAAGAACCACTGGGAAAATCTATGATGATTCAAAGATTTTATATTTTGGCCATGACTCACAAAACATTCCCAAACCAGATGCTGCTGATCTCATCTGAGTTCGAGTTTACCAAATGGCAAAACTTGAGCCATCTTATTGTAAAAAATAGCATCAGCTGAAAAAAAAAAAAAGAGCCGAATATTTGGTCTTACTTGTGTCATTGCGCACGACACACAGACAAATCTGTTATCCCGCAACTTCCTCCAGATGTTTGCCCACACACATACACTCTGACATAAACATCTAACACACACAGACACGCACACACACTTGGTCACTGATGCAGTAAACCAATTTTGTCGTCAAAATCACAGATGTGAAAACCAAGTTACTATAACTAACTGTACCGGAAAGTGAACAACACTAAAGCTGCTCTACAGGGGAAGAATCGCTTAATTCTCTTGAAAACAAAGTCGCAGTGATATTGATTACCATCTTATTGTATAACTGACAGCCCTCTCACATGAGCTCAAGTTCATCCACAACACCTGCTGAGTTCCAAATATATCATTTTGAATGGATTTTAAACCAGACGCTATTTAACCTATTTTTACGATTGTATCCTTCTTTTCTCAGTTAGGTTTGGTCAAGTGAGCATCTACACCACCTGACAGAAGCTGGATGTTTGAACCATCCATCCATTATTTTTAGATATCTCTATTTCTGCATTTTCAAAAGTATCTATTTTGACTTATCTACTCTCACTAGCTAAGTCGTTTTCAGGCACTCTTAATCTGAAATCAATTTCTTCCCAGCCTCCACTGGGGGTGGGGGGGGTCGTCATGTCCCCATTACTTTCTCTCCCTATCTTTTATTGATTCAGTTTAATGTTCTTACACAAGTTTCTTTTAATCTAGACTTTTATTTACAGTTAATATTCACCTAAAAGTATGCTAGAACTAAACAACAAAGATATCCAAGTTGAGCACATTGTCCTTTGTAGTAATAATACATACAATACTGCTAATACTACTAATATACATTAAGTATCTATAGGTATCTAAAAATGGCACCTAAAATGAATCTAAGCAGGGTTAGTGCAGGTTTATAAACCGTATTCCTTGCCTAATTGTGTTTATTCTCCTCCTAAACACAATGTGGATATATATTGTTTTTTAAACCAAATATATATATCCTTTATTTAACCAGGTAAAAGCCTCATTGAGATTAAAATCTCTTTTTTTGAGAGTGACCTGACCAAGAGGGCAGCATGAACATTGTTTCACATAAATCACAAAACAAACAGACACATACAACTGTTACACTCTACAAAATGAATGAGCATAATATCCAGTTAATATGCAATATTAAACAGTTAAAATGCGTAAAACAGGCACAATGTATATCAGTTAGAGATCAGAAGCAATCACATCGACCAAGAGACCTATTTTCTCGATCCTTTAAAATGGACTTAAATTCCTCCACAGTTATTAACTCTGACAATTTCAGCTCTTTCTGCACATTATTCCAGGAAGAAGGGTATTTAAAAGCTTTTTTTCCTAGTTCTCTTCTAACCTTGGGGACCAACATCTGTGTAATATTGTGTGAGCGCAGGTCACAGTGATTTTGTTTTTTTACACATGTATGTACACAGATAAGAAGGAATCAGCCCAAGGAGAGATTTATATATAAAACCCAGCCAATGTGAAAGTCTGCGAACATGCAGAGATGGACATTTAGCAGCAGCATACAGAGTACAGTGATGTACACGACTTCCACAGCCAGTAATAAAACACAAAGCACAATGGTGCACAGTATCCAACTTTTTAAGGCACTGATCAGATGCATTCATATAGAGCAGATCACCGTAATCCAGTAAAGGTAAGAAAGTTGCAGAGACCAAATGTTTCTTCACCTGGAATGAGAAACATGTTTTGTTTCTGAAAAAGAAACCTAATTTAAGTTTCAGTTTGAGAACAAGGTTTCCAATGTGTGATTTGAAACTGTGATTTCTTTTTTTTGTATGTAACCCATTGGATTGCATTAGTAAATATTATCGACACAGAGCACTGCTTTGAGTCCTTATATATCAACATACCTACTATCTATCTATCCATCTGGGTCAGGCAGATCCAAGAATAAACATCTGACTTGCATTAGTTGCAGCTACAGTCAAAACCCAAGGAACTGCACATTTTTTCTCTCCAACCTTCCTCTTTCTTCTTTCAACTTTCCTCTCTTCTTTCTACCCCTCTCTCATCTCACCTCACTACTTTTCCCTTGTCTGTTTTGCCATTTTCTCTTCTTTCTTCACCTTCAACATACTTGTTTGCTTTCGTTCTCTGAGTCTTCAGGCCATTCCGGGCACTAACTAACTACCCTGTTGAGTCACGGAAACACACACACACAAACTTAAGTCATTTATTCCCTGAAAAACCCCTAATTTCTGAAACCGTGTGTGTGTAGGTGTGCGTGTGTACACGTTTACACCCCTCATAAACTCAACCAATGTCCACCATCATAGTACCTTTTATAACCAACTCACATAAATGAACTGTCTTGCACACACACACTCAAACACTTAATAAAATGCAGATGTCATGTCATGTGAGACTAAGACAGAAGGAGGAAAACAGCGAGAATCCAGAAGTTCATAATGTGTGCCTTTCTGAATAAAAGCTTGCACTTAATTTCTTCATTGCACATCATTTACAAAGATTACATTAGAAAAACAACACTGAGTGGGAAAACTGTATCACGAATATACCAAACAATACTATTGAGACTTGAGTTAGGAGTGTATCTTTGAGGAGATGGCCTCCGTGCAGACATGCAGAGGCTGTCCTAGAGCAACAAACAAGCTTGTCTTCATACATGAGGGGAAGCTGGATGTACATAGCCGACAACAATTTCAAGCATTACAAGCAGGAATTTTAAGGAACTGAAAGGACATATAGAAGAAAGCTGCTTCCAAAATGGAAGTGGTTAAGATAAGTGACACGTTTTCAGTAATAAAAGTAACTTTACATTTCTATGGCCCAGGGCAGTTCTGCCAGTGTTTGTAAACCTGCAACAATCTTTTCTAAATTTAGAAATCTGACAGTTTTAAATTGGAAATTTTCACAGTCCCATGTACAGTAAATGGTTCAATGATTTTGTTGAAATGTAAGTAAATGATTGACTTCCATTTTTTTGTTCAAACCAAAACTTTGTTTTACTTTAAACTGGAAATATTCATCCATCTTGCACCTCAGGGCTCCAAAGTCACCTGCATCTTTATTGCAATGAAGCAGGCGCTGACTTTACATCCCAGTAAAAATCACAACCAGAGCAGTGCACGCTCACAAGTTGCTCTGGGACACAGGAAGAGGGGGGGGGGGCTCTTAAAATGGGTGGCATGTCCCTTTAATGGGCACCAGCCAACATTTACAAAGTTTTTGCTGGTTTGTGAGAAAACTAGAGCAGATCGTTCATGACCTGGACCAGTCGACACATTTAAAATCATAAAAAAGGTTTATTACCAAATAGGTTATTTACTTGCGTTGGTGTTTGGTGCATACAATATATCCTACAGTACATATGAAGAGAAAAGTTCAAATACAGGCAAAGTTCTGCAAAGCCTTGACAATATTTGACCACCATTTCTTTCCTCACTTTATGACAGTGGAAACACACAGATGCAATTTATATTAATGCTGACTCAACATGTAATCTCACGCTCATGTCCATTAGTCAAATCTTTTCGTTGTTTTTGGCGGGCGCGTGGAAAAGTCGGACACTATATAACATGTCACTGTGGATTCATCGTGTAGCGTCGCAAAGACTAAACAACGTGGAAACAGTCAGGTAAGAAAGAATCATTTTCACGTGTCATGTAGCCGTTTTCAAATCTCATAACAGTCATGTTCGCGTTAATTGTAGATATATAAAACGTCACGTTAGACGTTAGACGTTTTAATAAGTACAACTGACATTAGCGTGAAGTTACTTAAAGGACATGAAACTGATTAAGACCAGTGAAGAAAGATTCGTTAACAGCAAAGACTGACCTTAAATTACGACCATTTCCACCGGCAGACGGTTCATTCACACTGATGAGAAGTCAGTTAGCGTCCAAAGGCTTCAGTACGGACTTCAACACCGTCTGTGACGTTTACAGTCCGCTGTGGTTCAGCAGTAACTGACACAGAGCAGTTTACCGTTGGTCCGTCAAAATACAGGCAGCGCACGCGCTCAGTTGGATTTGCCACATTTCAAAATAAAAGCTTCTCTTTTTACACTTCCGGGAGCTGGGTAAAGAACAGCACGGCGCTATCTACTGTATGTTTAGTGTACTGCCATCAATAAAAAAAAAAAACACATTTCATGCGATTTTATGTCAAATAATAACTGATTAAATTGTATAATAAATAAACAATATTTATTTCAAACAACAATAAACAAGCAAATGCATGTTTTCAAATGTTGTATTTAGCCAAAGAAGATTATACATTCAACATATTTGTTGTGCCATTGCTAATTTTGATTATTTTAAATAATTATAAAATTATATTCATGTAACTTTACATTCACAAATATAAAACAGATAATATCAAATATATAGGATTGGGTTTTATAGTTTGAAACAGTATCAAAAATAAGCTATTTACTGTAAAAAGAGAGAGGATTTTATTTCTAAATAAAAGCTAAATAAATAATTAAATTAAATCTAAGAATAGGATCATTACTCAGATACGGCCTTCTAGGAACATTGATTTCCACCTTTATCCCCTACATTACTCTTCCTTATCTTCCTAAACTTTCTCTCACTCATTCATTAAATACAATGAGACAGTGTGTAAGTATAGGCTGTAACTCAGGAAGTTATATGCAAGGTGTGATATGAGGGGTTCCCAAATCGTATATTGTATATTTTGGGAATCTACCCTTTAAAACATACATCATTCATTCCAAATGTAATGTACTAGATCTCATAGTCACATTTTTGAAATGGGAACAATTGCTTCCTTTCATGATATAAAATAGCTGAACTGATTGAATTACTAAACAAATCATTGCAGCCCACTTCATTATTACACAAATAAAAAAGGAAATGTTATATAGATAGAAAAGTACTTCAAATGTACTACAATTAGGGCAGATAAACAAGCCTTGAAGTTGCTGTGATGCTTCCTGTTTAGAACTGTTTATACTTGTTTTATATTTTGGTTGTGAAAAAAAGAATATTTTGCTTTCTTTCTTTCTTTTCTTCAAGCTACATTTGTTTATGTTGGAGAGAGAACATGCTCCAAATTCCACTTGAAAACTACTACATAAAATGTGATGAGGATAAAAGAATATGTTTTTCTCAGCGAGTGCAGATGCATGCACCTGAAACTGGCAACTGTATATCTTGTTATATTTGTGTCGCATATGTGTTTAATTTGATGAGAATATTTAAATCTTATGACCTTAGTTAAAATGGTAATTTAAAAAAATGCACACAACTACTTAAACTAATAATCCTAATATAATTACTTTTTTTTTTAAATAATAATACTTTTGTTACTTCTGCTATTACCAATACTTATCTACTGTGTTATGATGACATCAGCTATCCCACTCTTTTACTATTTTGAAATTTACAGTATCGTACTATAGAACACAATTACAGTAGAGCAGTTATTATATGGTTCTAGAAATTGTGAATCGCTCTGCAGATTAGTAAAAGGGATTATGAAACGGTTTCTGCATGCAGATTAAGTGTATACTACAGAGACAGTTAGAGGCAAGGCAGATTTGATGTCAGCCTTTTTGTGTATATTATGTAAAATTGTTTTACGTAAATATATTAAGATGAACTCTGCCTGTTATGAATATATTGTATGATGTTCCCCACAAGGTCTCTCTTGCTGGGATCATGTGAAATAAAAAAAAATTAAGAATATAATTGAAATGAATTATTTTTTACAGATCCACAATAGCACTACTTAATCATTTTGGTCCCAAAATGACAGATATGACTGCTACTATAAAGAAGGTTTGTTTTGCCTTTAATGAACTAACTGTGTGATTTTATTTCACTCTCACCATAGCCCCAGGAGCCTTTAAACCTTTTGCAAAGAGGGATTACTTTTTAATTTGCTTTGTTCACACCGCTGCTCTGTTGGTTGACATTGACACAGAGGCTCAGCAGGAAGGTTTAAATTTGATTCTGGTTTTAGGCATCTTTTCTTAAAAGGGACATGGCCTCTGTATCCTCTATCATCATGACAGTCAACTGGAGTTTGGGATTGAGGGTCCAAGGCTATTGTGAGCTTGCAAGTGTATTGGATACATTAGCTAAATGTATCCAAAGTCTAATAAAACTATCCAGTAATACGTCTTACCTTCATGAAATTAATTCTCAGTTTTTGTTGAAACTATTTTAGAGGTTTCGATTAACAGTCATTTCCAATGTTGTAGATTGTGGTGCTATGGAATTACTATTAAATAACAGAAACACCTCTCAGTATAAGGCAGTACAGTTCAACACCACCTGCACATTGTAGGCCTGAGCTTAATGATGGTCGGGTGTATTGCAAGACTGTTGCATTACACTGCATTAGTTTTAGCTAGTAACTCATAAGATGTGCTTCACTTCACTCTCAGCTCAAAGGGTATGTGTTCAGTCAGCCTGCAGTAAAGCGCCAGATCATGTGGTCAGCCGTGATCGTATAGTGGTTAGTACTCTGCGTTGTGGCCGCAGCAACCCCGGTTCGAATCCGGGTCACGGCAATCAATTTTGACAGAGAGCGACAGGGGTACTCGACAAAGAGATAAGGAAATGTCTGATAAAGAACGTGTAGCACAAACTTTACCTTGATCCAGAATAAGGTCTCAAAGAGCAGGCTTCAATTCTGTAAATAATTCCAAAATTGCTATAACGTATAGTGTATATCCCCATATGCGCCATGTCAAACTTTTCACGGCCAGATTATTTTTTAAACATTGCTTAATTTAAAATACGTGTGATAAAAGCTCAGAAAAAAGTATTGCAAAGTAAAAAAAAAAACAGCACTATTTGACAATTGTGATAATTGTCCATTAGACATTCACTCTGTTTAACAGTGTACTCTGTGGTCTCTACACGGAGCTTACATGTGTGTGTCTCATATTCACACCACTCAGTGACCTCAGGACAGGACCAATAACTAATATTGATCTTTTGGAAACGTTTGCCTAATGGAAATATCGTGGGCGCACTGTAAACCACCAGGCATGCACCAGGGAACAAGAAAATGGCCATATTTCTGAATACGTAGATAAATCCATACCCTCAGGGCAATATGTAAACCCAAATATTCTGCAATAACACTGACCACCAGATGGCGTCTCTGAACCTGTGCACAGAGGGGTGAAGCGCACACACTAGGCCATATAAACTGTATTCCTTGCAGAATACTACCTGGCATTGAGATAAGTAAATGAGAATCTCAAACAAGCTACAAGGTGCGAGATTCCTATTTATAATTGAACAGGTTTTGATATAAAAATATTTACTTTGCAGAGGATGTTGTCATTCAGCCAGCTATTCTGTCAGTCGTGCAATTACATGGGCATACTGTTTGAACCAGGGCTGGAAACTAACCAAAAACCACAAGATCACTCCATACCATTTGGTTGTATGCAATTTGTTTCATTGCTAATTTGTTTAGGTACCACTAAAGTACTATATCAACTAAGCCAGGTCCTTTATTATGATCCAATCTTGTGGCTTTTTTACTTTTTACTCCACTACACTTATTTGGCGGTTTTAGTTACTAGTTACTTTGCAGATTTAGATTATGAATGCAAATTATAATCAACTGCCTTATAGGCTAAGATAAGGTACGAATGTATGAAACCCATGTCATTAAAATGGGCCCCACCCTTACCAGCTGTAGGCGTTGCACTGACATACATGTTAGTGCATCAATAATTATAATCCAAATATATGCTAATACATTATTCTGATATGTGCCATTCTGCATAATGAGTATTTTTGGTACTGTGAGTATGTATATTGATGCTAATACTTCCTCGAATACTGACTTCTCTTACTATAAATGCCTAATAAATAAAGACCAGTCACCATTCATTTTAAATGTGCACGTTGTTGGGGGTTCTGGGTGAAAATTGTCCAGATAATAAATAAGATATTTATATTTAAAGATAAATCATGAAATAATCGGGATTTAAATTTCTTAAAATAAAATACATTGCAAAGCCAATTTCTTTTGGGAAAATGAATTAGTACAAACTATCACATAAAAAGAGTGGGACTGTAAAAACGTTACATATGCTCTACCTGTCATATGTATCATATGTACCTGTCTATATTTCAGTTTCTAAATGTCTGTCCTATTAGTTTGGCTTCAGTCCAGTCGATGGTTTAAATTTGGGAGCAATTTGCTTCAATGTAACCCAAACTAATCAGTAACTGTTTATGAATTATTTCTGGAAGTGTCATGCTGAAGCATTTTCATTCAGTGTAGGTTTTCCCATCTATCCAAAGATGCACTTCATGGTTTCCTCTACAGATCAGCATTGACTAAATATCTTGTAAACAAGCCTAGTAAAAATGTTTGATTTGAATTTAACCTGATTTCTTTTAAAATTTAGAGGATATAAAGTATTGTCTACTTTTTGCACTATCTTGTCAAGTGTCATTTTTCTTGTTATTTTATTTAATATAGGTCTATATTTTTTTTTCCTTCAGGCCAACTGTTTTTTTTTTGTGAGGTTATATTTTTTATACCATCATATGTTCTTGTTTTTTATGTGTACTATTTAGTTTTTATTAAAATAAAATAAAAAGCTTAATAAATACATGTAAAGTATTTACATACTCATTCATTCATTCATTCATTCATTCATTCTTGCCTTGCTGTTTTCTGTGCCTGAGGCAAGGCTTTCCTCAGAGGGAGTAGTTTGCTCTCTCTCTCTCTCTCTCTCTCTCTCTCTCTCTCTCTCTCTCTCTCTCTCTCTCTCTCTATCTCTCTCCCTTTTACTCTCTCTCTCCCTCTCTCCCTCTTACTCTCTCTCTCTCTCTCTCTATCTCTCCCTTTTACTCTCTCTCTCTCTATGTATCACTCTCCCTTTTACTCTCTCTCTCTCCCTCTGTCTCTGTCTCTCACTCCCTCTCTCTCTGTCTCTCTCTCTCTCTATGTATCTCTCTCCCTCTTACTCTCTCTCTCCCTCTCTCTCTGTCTCTCTCTCTCTCTCTTCCTCTCTCTCTCTCTCTGTCTCTCTATCTCTCTCTCTCTCTCTCCCTCTTACTCTCTCTCTCTCTGTCTCTCCCTCTTACTCTCTCTCTCTGTCTCTCTCCCTCTCGCTCGCTCTCTCTCTCTGCAGCGGCCATATTGGAATGCTGGATGTGGAGGGGGAAGCAGGAACAGGCGACGGGAGAGGGAGAAGGGGGAGATAGGCAGGAGCGAAAAAAACCCACTAACTGTAACTACTCAAAGCTCAACAACTGAAATAACGGATTATTCACCGACTGTAAACAGCTTCTCCCGCCGGTAAAGTCAACACAAAGCTCGCGGACGTCCCCTGGAACAAGTCAACGTGAGTGATATTGTGTTTTGGGGATTATTTCAAGAGCTAAAAGAAAGTATGGGATGCGGTTGGTTTAACGTTCGTCCTGGCTGGCGTTAGTTCGCTGTTTCCTCTCCCAGCGTTTTCTAAAACACTCTCTCTGGGTTATAATTGTGAAGTAACTGATAAAGTAGTTTAGCTTCACAGCACATAGTTTTCCTCAGTAACTTGGAGCAGTTGGTGGGAAGAGCGACCGACTGCCACCAAACTTGTCGCCACAGTCACATGGAGTGAATGTGGAGTAACGTTAAATAATAATCTGCATTTAGCTCCTAAATCTCTGTCTCAAGCACTTTTTGTGGTTCCCAGAGACATGGATTCAGGGCTGTTTAGTTAGGCTACCTTGGTTTGCCTCCCAGACACACTGAACATAGGCTAACGTATCTAACTCTTCCTTTAATGGACCAGTTATGTTTTGAACACTTTAATGAAGATATTCAATTTTCCCACGTATATAGGTTATAGGCTACACCACTGTGTTTATTGGTCAGGTGTATGATATATGTCCCGCCGATCCCTCCCTCTCATTTTGCTGTTATTAATTGGCCACTCAGGTGCATATCAGTCATAGTCGTATACATATTATTCCACAATTGTAATCTAGCAGAGTTGAAACATAAATCTAATAATCGATTCGAATCGATTAGTTCGTAACAATCTTTTGACAGTTAATTGTTTCAGTTTAGTCAAGCGAAATGCCAAATATTGACTGGTTATAGCTTCTCAAATGTGACGATTTGTTGCTTTTCTCAGTTTTTTCTCACATTTCATAGAGTAAGCAATTAGTCGATTAATCAAATCCACTTCATTCATATTCTCGTGTATGTTGGAGAACCTTAAGGTTATCTAAAAACAAGAACTGGTTCAAAAACATCTAATCTTTAACATAACACAATGGTTAAATGGCTATAAGTAGATACATGGTTATAAGACACTTGAAAGTTTAATGTCACTAAATCCAAGTAAAACATAAACAAGCTGCTGCATTTTCCATAGCTGTGAAAGATAGCTGGAGCCTGAATCTTTGCCTCTACTTCATATTCAAGATGCAAGAAAATGCTAATGAATTGCAGTATCCTGAGGCCACTGAGGCGTCAGACCTACAGTATACTAATAGGAGTGCCGCTCTGCACACTTATGTTTGCAATTCTGTGGAAAACCTAAACCTAAAGCAGTGTTTTGTATACTGACCCATGGCTGTCAGTGTAGGGAATGTAAAGTTTCTTTATGGTCATGGTTTGGTTTATGGATGCACCTGTGCTTCCCAGTCCCAGTTTGGTGCGTTGTAAGTACAATACAAATACGGTGTGTTCACTGTCATGCTGCAGTTATTCACTGTTTGATTGAAGCATTTTTAAATTCATATAGGTTGTTGTTTACTGAAACAAGCAAAATGAGGCGGTTGCGATGGTGTGACAATCAACTCTGGGAAATTCTTTTCATCTGAATAACAGCTATTGTGGTGAGAAGAAAGCCTGTCCCAGGATGACGTCCTGCAGGCACTACTTCCTACACTACAAAAAGCCAGAGTTTTAATGGTTTGTCTGATGTTGCTTGTTCCAAACATAACTCTAAACGTTGTCAGCTGTAAAAAAAAAATCTTTTCACCCAGCCATTGATTTAAAAGTAATTGATTGGAAATTACATTCACATAGCTTTCTACGGGCTTGGGATGGTATTTCTGAATTAGCAAACAAGGCTCACACTGCTAATTAGCTAATCCACTTGATGAGTATTTAGTTCCACTGCGGCTGCATTCATTCAGCTCACTTACCGTGACCAAGTGCTACACCACATGCAGAACTACTTCTTCCACTGATCTTTGATGGTGAATGTGTGTGCACAGTGACAACTTACTGCCAAAACAATAGTGCAACACCTTTTTTATGTGGGTTAGATATGAAGTTTGTCTGATTTGAAATGAATCCCAATCACATGAGTTTGAACCATGTGGTACACTACAGCTTCAGTATACTAATTTGGCATCATAGGACCAAAATGAGTGCGGTGTAATCCTTTATTCTGGAGTAGAAACATGTCATTACCTTCAGTGTGAGAAACGAGCAGAAAAGGATGTCGTTTTGCTTCTATTCGTGACATGCATCATGTGGCTCTGGGAAATCCCTTCATATTCATCCTCTACTTTAGTTTTTAGAGTATTTTTTTTAATTGTTGCAATACTGTAGATGTGTAGTTAGTAGATAGGATTTTGTGATAGTTGTTGGTAAGTAAAAAATGAATACACTTCACATGGAGTGAGTAGCTACACTTTTCTGACACGACTGCTCCTGTGGCTAATACAGGCATGGTGTGTGTGTGTGTGTGTGTGTGTGTGTGTGTGTGTGTGTGTGTGTG